>JAVJIF010000239.1:0-70777 GCA_038442645.1 Agave tequilana | reverse complement strand
GATCATGAATGTTTGGACTAAGGATTCTTCGACTCTACTCTTATGCCTTATTTATATTTTATGATGTTAATATCCTTTAGTTTTATTAGGCTCTCTAATTCGCCTATATAACGAACTTTTAATCGGTGACTCCAACCGGATAGTCTTAGGCACTGAGTGGAATATACTCCAAGAAACTTAAGAACTCGAGCAAATAAGGCCACAACTAAAAATTTTATTTATGATATGAACCACTTTTAAGCGTAAATACTTATGCTTTATCAGGCACAAATACCCAGTTTAATCAGAGGATTTTTGTATATATATTTTTCTAATTTTTTCTGTAAGGCACAAGAATCTTTGTTTTGAATCCTAAGTGTGTATGTGTATAAAGAATGCATATTTTATCAAGATTAAAATCAAGACTAAATTCCTTTTTCAATATTTTTCTTAAACCTAGAAATTAAAAAATAATCTTATTTTGACCAAAGTATACGAAATCCTAATTATGATTTTCCTATTCCTTAAGATTAACTTAATTCTTAAAAAAATAAGTCAAAATATTGTTTCCTTTTTCAAAAAGTTTTTAAAGAATAGAATATATAATTTATAAAAAAAAAAAAATCTATATTAGAACCCTCCCCTACGCCATATCATGCATTGTCCTCAACGTATTAATGAATGCATATATGCATGAAAAAGAAGAAAGGGAAGGAAAAATATTACCTCAAGGTGGTGGTTCTAGTGGTGGTCGGATTGGTGCAAGCGTTGCTGCCCAATCTAAATAATATGATGGTTGATGGAACCAACCTTTACCTCTTACCTATTTAATTTTTACTATCCCTTATTGATTAGGATCATGTAAGATCCTAACATGAAATGACCAATCGTGGAATATCATCTCAGAATCATAATGCTCATACCTAAATCTGACAATGGAATGTTACTTGTGTGTGTTGATTTGGGCTCAAGAGTGAAAGGCTCGGGAACTAATACTAACTCAAGAATATGACTTAAATCAAGTTTAGATTTGAGAGTCAGATTTGATCCAAAGTTGGGGCCAAATCAAAAATTAAAATCACATTCATTATTCAATAATGAAATGTGACTTTCCAAATAAATGGCTCTATTCTAGATTTACAAGCACGAGAATCAATGTTGGCTCGAGAATGTGGTCCAAATCGGGTTAGGATACCAGAGTCAACATAGATTCGAATTTGGAAATAAATTACAAAGTTAGGGATCGAGGTCACATTTACATTCAAGTTCAATTTTCTTGAAGTGAAAGCTTGCAAATTTGTCCAAAGTTTGAGAATGGTTTAAGTTCAAGATGTTGTGGTGGAATTGAATCTTAGTTTCCAAACAACATGACTCTTGACCAGATCAATAGGGTTAGAGATGTCAGGATTGGTCAAATATTAATAAGGGAGAGTTTTCTCATTCCTATAAGTGTTGACCAATTTACTCTTTTGAGCTTCTAACCTATCAATAAACAGGTAAAATCATTTTGGGACTGAATCATGTATTTCATACTTTTTTCTAAGTCAATAGTTCTTGTTGTTACGGTGGGACTTGAAAAATGGAGTAAGGATCTTGGATTTGGAAATTTTATTTAACTGTGAGTCCATCAGATTTTGAATTTGTCGCTTAGACTCATGAAAGGCTTCTAAACTCTTTTCTAATTCAAATTTTCTTCAATAATTTTTCTAAAAAAAGAGTATATGAAGTAAAATTTGCGAAGGATTGTGGACAAGGTGGTTGACTATATGACTCAGGGAGAGATAAATCCCATTAACTCGATGATAAATGGTGTTGATTATTCCAATCTATAATATTCGGGTTAGGGAGTATGTTAAGTCAGATAAAGCAATCTAGCATACTTGATTGATTAAAGATATGCAATTCTGAATTGGTGATATCCGAGTCATAAGATGTCTGGGTAAAATATAGATTCATACTATTATGGAAAAAATTATGGCGATAATCAATTTTACACAAAAACTCTGCCAGTGCACCGTTCACTGCCTGTCCCAAGCCAGATAAAGATGAGGGTTGTGGTAGGCCTGTGACAGCTAACGCAAAATATTGTCACATACTATGAACATAACTAAGAACTAAATTTCATTGGGGGCGTTTCTTACTGAGCGACGCGCTGCAATCAGAGCCCGGGTGTAGTGAAAAGTGGGCAAGGGTTCCTAGGTCGTCGTCTAGAAATGATGCTCCACATCGGCGTCTGGATGTGGTGTCAAATGAGTAAGTTTCTCACACTTTTATGAGTGAGTGAGGGTGAAGATAGCTCATGAATATAAGATTAGGTTAGCATCATGGAACAGATTCTCTTACAGGTAGATTAGCAGAGTTTGTTGATGCTATGGTTAGAGACGGAATGTTAGTATTTTGTGTGCGTAGGAAATCAAGTATGCAGGTGAAAAGCTAGAATTATAGAGCCTGAGGGTTATAAACTATACTGGTAGAGATATAAATCATAATGGGGTAGGTATGATCATAGATAAACAATTGCTTGAGAATGTAGTGGATGTTAGGAGAAAGGGTGATAGGATTTTACTAGTTAAACTTATTTTATATAGGGAGATTTTTAATATTATTAGTGTTTATGCACCACAAGTAGGACTTGATGAGTCTAGTAAGCATCAATTTTGGGAGGATTTAGATGAGATAGTGCAAGACATACCCATTAGAGAAAAGCTTTTCATAGGTGGTGACCTTAATGGGCATATAGGAACTAGTCGTTATGGGTTTGATAGTGTACATGGAGGATTTAGTTTTGGGAAAAGAAATGAATCAGGTAACTCGATTCTAGATTTTGATTTATCCTATGATTTGATCTTAGCAAATACTTGGTTTAGGAGAGAGAGTCTCACTGATCACTTTTAGAAGTGGATCAAGTGCGAGCCAATTGATTTGTTTTAACTAAAAAAGTAGATAGAGGTTGTTGTATAGATTGTAAGATAGTTCTGGGTGAGAGTGAAGTAACCCATAGACTCTTAATTTAGATATTCGGATTAGAAGGAGATTTAGAAAGATTAAACGTAAGTTAGATCCTAAGATTAAGTGGTGGCGGCTAAAAGAAGGTAACCAAGGAGTTTTGTAGATCGAGTAGTACATGAAGCATATTGGAAAGCTCAAGATGATCCAATACAACATGAAATAAAATTGCTAGCTGCATTAAAAGAGTAGCTAAAGATGTACTTGGTGAGTCACGGGGTGGTGCTCCACCATGTAAGGATACATCATGGTGGAATGAAGAGGTAAAAGTTGCCATTAAGATCAAATGAAACACTATTGAGATTTGAAGAAAATTATGGAGTGAGTGTTGAGAGATATAAGCTAGCCAAGAAGGAGACTAAGAAAGTTGCTCAGAATGCAAGAGCTAAAGTGTACAAAGAAGTGTATGAGAAGTTGGACACCAAAGAGGTTGAAATATATATAGAATTGCTCGAATAAGGGAGAGAAAGACTAAAGACTTATGTACTGTGAGGTGTGTCAAAGATGATGATCAGAAGGTTTTACTTCGACATGAAGAAATTAAAAAAAGATAGAGAGATTATTTTGATAAATTGTTCAATGGTAGTTCTACTTAAGATTTAGATTACCTTACCATTCAGTGCCAAGATATGAACCATAATTATATGCGTGAATTAGAGAATCTAAAGTTAAAGCGGACTTGAAGAGGATGAAGTTAAAGAAAAGCTGTTGGCCCGATGGAATTCCTATTGAGGTATGGAGATGCTTAGGAGAGGTAGGCGTGAGATAGCTGACAAACCTCTTTAACAAGATCTGGCTAACTAAAAAGATGCCAAATGAGTGGAGGAAGAGTACCCTAGTACCTCTCTATAAGAACAAGGGTGATATCTAGAGTTGTTCAAATTATTGTGGTATAAAACTCATATGTCACACCATGAAGCTTTAGGAAAGGGTAATTGAATAAAAGTTAAGGCAAAATGTTAAAATATCAGAGAATCAGTTTAGGTTCATGCCGGGGGGATTGACGACAGAGGCTATTCATTTGCTTCATCAACTTATAGCGATTTCGAGAGAGGAAGAGAAATTTACATATGGTCTTTATTGATTTAGAAAAAACTTATGATAAGGTGCCAAGAGAGATATTATGGTGGACATAAATGAAAAAGGGTGTCCCTAAAATATATTGACATGATCAGGGACATGTACGATGGAGTAGTGGCAAATGTCAGAACTTATGGAGGCATAACAAGTGATTTTTCTATCATAATTGGCTTGCATCAAGGATCTGCATTGAGTCCATTCTTATTTTCTATAGTGATGGATGAGCTTACTAGAGCTATGCAGGATGAGATATCGTGGTATATGCTATTTGCTGATAATATTATCTTAGTCGATGAAACGAGAGCTAGGGTAAATGTAAAATTGGAGTTATAGAGGCAAACTCTAGATCTCAAGGTTTTAGATTAAGTAGGACCAAAACAGAGTATATGGAGTGTAAATTCAGTAAATAGGAAATCCGAGATTATAGTATTGTGACACTAGATGGTCAAAAAATACCGATGAGCAGTCATTTTAAGTACTTAGGTTTTATTATCCAAAAGGATTGGGAGATCAATAGTGATGTCAACCATAAGATCCAAGCCGGCTGGTTGAAATGGAGGAGCGCAACAGGAGTTTTATGTGATCATAATATTTCATTATGGCTGAAGGAAAAGTTTTATCAGATAGCTTTAGGCCAGCTTGTTATTTGACATAGAATGTTGGGCCATAAAGAGATATCATGCCCAGAAGATGAGTGATGTAGAGATGCGCATACTTCGTTGGATGTGTGGTAACACGAGGAGAGATAAGGTAATAAATGAGGATATTCGTTCTAAGATAGGTATAGCCTCTATAGAAGAGAAGATGAGAGAAAATCACTTACGATGGTTTGGTCATGCGCGCATAGACCTACAGATGCGCCAGTCCGGCGAGTAGAGCGTATCAAATTAGGGCAAGTTAAAAGAGCACAGGGGAGACCGAAGAAAATATGGATGGAGGTAATACGACAAGATATAGAGGCTAAAGGTCTTAGTGAAGGCATATTGCTCGATAGGAATAAGTGGAGAAAGTTAATCCATGTGCCCGATCTGGCGTAATTCTCTTTTGGTTCATGTAGCTTACCCCAAATACTTGGGACAAATGGCTTAGCTGTTGTTTGTATCAATTTTTACACAAAAAAACAAATCAAAAAAAACAAATTAACAAACAAAAGAAATAAAAATCTAGCCTATATTAACGTAGACCTAAGACCTAAACGACTCCTAACTGGTTGACGGTCCAAAATAGGTATCATGCAGTAGTCTGACACATGTTTTCAGCCAGGTAGGGACAAAATACAGTGGAAGGTATCCCTGCAGAGCAACGAGCCTTACTTACACCAAACCACTTGTTTTTTAGGATCTTGCCTCTTAATCCACAATCTTAGACACTGATTTGACCAGAGTCAAACTCTAACAAGTTCTTCCCGAGGTCAATCTCCTATTGAGCCCGAGATGTCCCTAGGGCTAACGTCTACTCAATTTTAAGTTAGAATTGGTTAGTGGGTGAGGAGGTAGTTTCATGCTAAGGAAGAGTAATGACTCCCCCACCTTATATTGTTTATCAGTTAACCCTAAATCATTTTAGTGTGTGTGTGTGTGCATATATATAGCAAAAAATACACTTAAACATATATATCACCCAAACATGTTTTATAAGCCACATGTGATGAAGACGTACCTTGACTCCAACACTCTTCAATAGTAATATAAAATGTAACAAATTAAACAAATGCCTAGATGCCAAGTCTAACTGTTTTTTAACTTTCACAAACAATTAAGTTACTATTTAATTAAAAACAGTGTGTAGAGTAAGCTAAACAGAAAACCTAATAGCTGCAGCGGACTGAACTTTGCAATTCAAGTAACCTGTAAGAAAACAGGTTAGTAGGCTTTCCTCTATTGCCACTCAACACGTCCTTTGCCGCATTTCCACAACAATATAGAGGGCTCTGGTGCTCTGCCTTCTTGAGCAGAGTCACAGAGCAGCAATATGTCCATTGTTGCTTGTAAATTTTTGAATTTAATCCATACACAAAATAGATAAAAAGTTAACCGTTAGTAAACTAAAAGGAATTACTGTCCCTCCCTAGTAACGGTGCCAAAATTTGATCAAGGTGAAACTGCACAGAAAAACAAAGTTAGAATTAAGATTAAGATGTGCAAAGGTTCCTCAATATTACCACCATAGCAAGTGGCTATGCGGGTCGTGATCAATGATTAGTCTACAGTTCTGCATTATTATATCACATTTCCCTACCGATTTATGAATAATATAACAATTCTAATTGTGTTTTGGTCTATTTTGCAGATAAATCAAGAGTCTAGGGGCAAAAGGGTAATAAAAGCTTAATTAAAACCCATTTTCAGGTAATTAAATTCGCATTTCTTGAAGACCAAGCAAGGATCTTCTAGAAGATACATTGAACCTAGACCCTTGCGCACGTCAGACGAATATCCTGACGAAAATACCTGAATCTGAGTATATATGAAGGTCCCCGAAGCGCCACGAACCCACGTACCAAAACCAGGGACCTAGGTCCCTCGTATGGCTGCGTTTTCGTGGCCCTATAGTGGGCCCACGCGTCATTTTTGACGCGTGGCCTCGTCTCGTCTTCTGGAGCCTCCTTTTGCCTATAAATACTGCAGGGTTTGGTCGAAACGCAAGAAGATAAAGAAATAGGCTAGTTTTTCTCTCTTTTAGTGTAGATTAGTGTAGGTGTTTCTTCTTTTCTTTTCTTTTATATTTTCATTTCATTTTTAGATCGTGTATTAGGGCTGAGAGATTCAGAGAGAGATTGATGTAATAGATGGTAACAATCTATGTAAAGTTGTCTCCTTTCTTCTCCATTGTAATCTTCTCCATCTTCTACATGATGCTTAACTAATTTTTCTTCTCATGGTAATCTAACTACTAACCACTAACTATCTAACCACTTACTTGATAATCCACGTGAATCTAGTAGCCTCTACAAGGCCTTGCTCTTGCAAGAGCCATTGATGGCTCATGATGATGGATTCTAACATTCTAACATTTCTAATATCTAACCCACTAACTTGCTAGCTTGTAATGCTAACTTTATTTCATGCTCATCTCTAACCGTTTTGATGATTTAATAGTATCTTGCAACTTGTTGTATGGTATGGATGTGTTGTTTGAATGTAGAAGATCATCATATGAGCCATGCTTTGTATCGTCCCTTGAAGCCAAGGACTAGTGATGGCCAAGTGATCGGTCACATATATTGCATACATATTGTCACATTACCATGCTTATTATTTAAATAAATCATATTAATAAGTCCTATTTTTCTTTATAAAATGTGATTGAGATATAACCTGCACACAAAATACAGTATTTCAGATTTTAAGATTAAAGGGTGCAAGTTACTCAATTCTACCGTAATAGCAAGTGGCTAAGCGGGTCGTGATCCACAAGGAGGGACTAGCGATGGAAGCTTTTTAGTAAGTTCTCTTTAGGCTACAAAGTATGGTTAAAGTTCTTCTTTTAGTTCTTGTAAAGAAAAAGAGAAAATTAGGAAGAAGATGATAGATTAAGAAGGTGGAGAAAAACAGAAAATAGATATATACAAAGAAATCGAAATGAGTGATAAAAGAAGTGAAAGATTGTGGTATTCTAAACTAAAGGATTAAAAGAGAATCTAAAAGTTACTTACCTCCTTTAGCCAAATGCTTACCTTGAATCTTTTGCAACGATGTTACCTTGAAGTGAGGTGATCAACGTATAGCCCATAAGAGTTGATTCCTTTTCTCCACATTATATCATCAAGACGTTGCAAGTATGAAGTGATACAGAATGAAACTCAAAATTCATCGTCATGAGCTATTGGTGGCACTCACAAAGAGGCAAGGCTCTTTCGATGCTTTAAGACTCACTTGGATAGCAATTGGTACCAAAGAAGAAAAGTAGAGAAGAAGAAGAAGAACAAAAACAATTACATACAAAAGGAAACTACAGATTCGATTTTATAACAATAAGAAAAGAAGAAAATCTTTCACTGGTGTCACTCTCAGCATATGAAACTCTGATCTCCTCTGATTTACATAAATTAAAACTGAAAATTATATGAAAGAAAAACAAAAACCTACACTACAAAGAATGAAAAAGTGGACTAAATTCTATCTCTGCATGGTCGTCCCCATTTACAGTAAAAAACCTGCCTTTTATAGGCAAAAACCCAGAGGGGAGAGGCGTGAGAAGATAGGGGAGCAAACGCTCCCCCAACTGAAGTAACAAAACTGCGAAAACACGGTTTTTCTCGCGTTTTCGTGGCCTGGCTGTGGCCAGGTGACCACAGCCAGGGGATGGTGCCTCCTGGTTTCGCATTATGGCTTTATCTTCAGCTGGAATTCTCGTTACAGCTCCGGAATTGTGATAAAACGGCCTTTGATCTTTGGCCTCAACCGCTTGATTTGGGATGATTCATTTCAACCGGTTTTCAACCTCTCTGATTTGTCAAGATTTGCCCTGATTCCCTGATGTCAAATTTATTCTGATTTAATTCAGAATTTAATGGGCTTTTGGGCTCATTTCTCTTCACTCTCCTTTAGGAATGGGCCTGCAAATAAATTAAACAATAATTAGGAAAAAGTAGAGTTTATTTTATAATAAGTATGAGAATATGATAATAAATATGCAATCTTAGCGACCGATCACACCCCCATACCTATCTTTTGCTCGTCCTCAAGCAAATAACTAAACTATATTAAGGATTATTAGACCACTTTCGCAGGTCACGCGATTGCACTGAGCATGCAACAAGCCGTTAAACCTCTAGGTTTCCCTAGAGGGCGAGTTTTGTCTCGTGAGGGTTTTCAGTGGATTACACCCACAAAATCCGTAAAGAAAGAAAAAAATGTTAGTATTTTGAAAACACATTTTGAAAGAAAAATATTTGAAATATTATTGTAAGTTTTAAGTAATCTATAAGTTATAGAAAACTGAATTTTTCATTCCTAAACTTAGCCTCTATTCAAAAATTTGTTATCAATCAAAGTAAGGAGTCAAATTGTACTTCTCATCTAGTCTATTACTTTACCCTAAGTCATATGCATCTTGTGACCGTGAAAATTTTGACTAAGGTTCATTAACTCTAACTCTTATGTCTTATTTATATATATATTTTTTGGTGGTATTATTCCTTAGTTCTATTAGGCTTTCCAATCTGCCCATGTAACGAGCCTTTAATTGATGACTCCCAAATCAAACGGTCTTAGGGCACCGGGTGAGAAAAACACCCCAAGGACTAAGGACTCGAGCAAATAAGGCCACAAAATTAAGGATTATTATATGAACCACTTTTAGGCGTGAATGCTTATGCTTTATTAGGCACAAATACCTAGCTTAATCAGAGGATTTATATATATATATATATATATTTTTTCAAACTTATCTAATCAACTTTCGCATAAATACTAAGCTTGCTTAGGCCAAAGCACCTAGCTAATCAATAATTAGATTTGTTTCTTTTATATATATTTTTTTTTTTTTTATTATTTATAAGGCATAAGAATCTTTGTTTTTGAACCCTAAGTGTATAAGTGTATGAAGTGTGCATATTTCATTAAGGTAAAGATCAAGACTAAATACTTTGACAAATTATCTTCCTAACCCTTAAAATCAAACAAATAATCTTATTTTGACCAAGTTAAAGAAATCCTAATTTAATTTTCTATTCCTTAAAATTGACTTAATTTCTTACAAAAAAATATGTCAAAATATTGTTTCTATTTTCAAAAAGTTTTAAAAGTAAAGAAAATGTTAAAAAAATTTTTTTAATAAAAAGAAAACCTAAGTTATGTTAGAACCCTCCCCCACACATATCTCATGCATTGTCCTCAATGTATGAATTAATGCATAGACGCATGAAAAAAAGACAGGAAAGGAAAATACTACCTTAAGGTGGTGGTTCGGTGGTGGTCTGATTGGTCCACGACATGCGGCCCAATCGACTTTGCATGGAGTTCGGAGGAACCCACCAGAAATCTCTCTAATATAACCTACTAAAATGATGTATACATGAAGGATTTTTATTAAAAATTTGACCCCATCTAATTTCCAAATTCCATAATTAATTTCGGAGTCAATTTTGTCAACCACCTTGTCCCAAAATGGAGTGTGAAAAGATATAATGACTGACTTGGACTTAGGAAGTACGGGACTAATACCGACTCAGGAAAGTGACTTAAGTCAAGTAAAGGTTCAGGAGTCGAGATTGGTTCAGGAAGTGGGTCCAAATCAAGAAGTTGAAACTCAAGTCCACATTCATTTTCCACAATGGAATGTGACTTAATATTGGTGATTCAAGTTCAAGAATGACAGGTGTGGGAATCAAAACTGACTCTAAAATATTACTCAAGTCGGGTAACAAAACAGGAGTCAATATTGATTCGGGAATTTGAACTGGATCACAAAATTGAGAATCTATGTCACATTTCTCATTGATTTCAATTTCATAAAAATGAGAACTTGCCAATTTGTCAATGGGACTTTTAAATTCTAAAATTGGTCAAGTTCAATATGATGATCATCAAAGATGGGCGATTCAATTTCATTATGAATTGGCGCAGGATCCAATGTTGACTCGGGAAAAAGATTGAAATCAGGTGAAGACACCAGAGTCATAATTGAATCAGGAAGTAGAATTGAATCACTAAGTTGAGGTTCATGATCATATTCATTCTCAAGTTCAATTTCAGGAAAGGGATAACTTGCCAAACTGTCAATGTCACTTTCAAAATTTAGAGTTTGGACAAGTTCAAATGATTGTGCTGAAATGGAACCTTGTTTTCCAAAACAACATGACTCTTCGGCTCTAACAGAATGGTTAGCGACATCAGAACTGGCCAAACGGTGAGAACATAGAGTTTGGACCATCATATCTATGTCATGATTACAAGCATTTTGAGCCTGAGTCATGACTTCAAGCATCTTTTCATAGTTGATTGGTTCATTGTTTTGTTGAAAAAATGAAGTGTTGTTTTGGAATTGGTGGTGAAATTTGTAAGTCACCTAGAGGGGGGGTGAATAGGTGATGGCTAATCTAATGATCACTAAATGCGGAATTAACAACTTATTAAACTAAACACCAAGTTTAACACAAGAGTGTAGCCGAATTCCCCGAAGGGCTCTGGACTAACTCCTCAAGATTTCTCTAAATAAGAGTTGAGGTGCCGCGTTGCTCTCTTTTTTGAAAACTAGTGTTAGCAAACAATCCCCAAGCATATATCAATAAGCACACAATATATCAAGCATATATAAATAAAGACAATAATAGCATGCAAGATATAGAGACAAAGAGATAGAGAGTGAGCAATCGCAAACACGGGAGATTTGTTTCGAGGTTCGAGCACACTTGCTATACGTCCCCGCCTTCAACACTATGAAGGATTTCCACTATAATCGATCCCACCGATCACTCGGTGTCGCAACACCTACAAGGCGAGTTCACACTTGAACTCCTTGGACTCTCTAGTCCCGAACACACCGCAAGCCCACAAGCTCGCCGAGGCCGCACCTCAAACACCGAGTCCACACACGAACTCGAAACACCGCGTACACACTCGTCCGCCTCCTCAAAGTACAAGATGGAACTTTGGTGATCACAACTCTTTGATCACCTAAAATCCTCTCACAACAAATCCCTATAGGTAGATATAGCAATGGATGGCTCAAGTGTTGTGTGAGAAAACTATGATAGAAATGGTGGAGGAAAACTCAAGAAATTACTTTTAAAACACTCTGATAAACTCCCCTTTTGATTGGAAATATTTGCTCTCAAATAAATGGAGAAAACTTCTTAATGGAGTTGGAAAAACTAGCTCAAAACCCACTTAAAAATCTTTTAGAAAACAGCCCCTAAAAGTCCCAATTTATAGAGCTAGAAAAACTAGCCGTTGGGAGCCAGGTTGGCCTGTCGGTCGACCGCCCGGTCGACTGGCCGGTCGACCGTGGCCTGGATACAGAGAGCAGACTCTCTGTCCGGTCGACCGCCAGGTCGACCGAGGCCTTTCTAGAGAGCAGAGCTCTCTGGACGGTCGACCGTCCTGGTCGACCGGCCCTCCAGCCAGACTGGCGTGCACGTCTGTGCACGTCGGTCCGACCGTCCCGGTCGACTGGCAAAAGCCAGGACAGGAATTTCAGGGATTAAAAACTTGGTCATTTTGGCTCAAATAAACTCCCTAAAATCATGAAAAATATACAAAAATAGTTTTAACATTATACTTTGATAATCAAACATGTTTGAGTAAAATCAAGACATGTTACAAACAATTTGAACTATTTTTGTAACTTAGAAATTTTGGCTAAAACGAAAACTGTATTTTCCCAAAATTGGTTTTTCCAAAACTTATTTTTCCAAACTTCTCCAAATACAAAATAAGATATTTTAAACTCTTTTAAAGCATAGAGTGTATGGATATGATCCACTACACATACATGGTGAAATATCTATATTTTTGACATTAAGCTCTAAAACGGTTTTGGTTAGAGACATGTATATAAGAAATTCCAAAAACCAAACCGGTATTTTTCAAAAAAGAAAACTCTTTTGTATTTTTTAAAATAAAAATTCTTTTATGAAAACACAACTAAATCAAGTGTGTGTGTGTATATGGTATACTTGAGCAATCCACCAACTATTCTATCCTTTACATTTTATCTAAAAACAAAATCTTATAAAAACAAACCTAGACACAAGTCTTCATGAAGTCTTCACTTGAAGTCTTCTCATCTTCTTGACTTGGTCCAAACTTGATCCAACGAGCTAGACTTCTCTTGAGTACTTGATGTGGTCTTGATGCACAAGCTCTTGAATCAAACCGTGCTAGCTCCAAAACTTGACTTTAAATCCTTTGATGAAGCTACACACCTACTAAGTTCTTGATCACAAATCTGAGACTAAATAAACACAAGATCATTAGTACTATAACTACATGAGTTGATCATCATAGAGTGATGGCCTTGGGCCAACAATCTCCCCCTTTTTGATGATGATGACAAAACTCATGGAGTTATAAATGCATGGATTAAAGTAAAGCTTCAAAGACGCTCCCCCTTAACTCATGCATCTCAATAAACAATAAATATATGCAATGTAAGCTCATAAATATGTACAGAGATAAACATGCTAATCAAGCATAAAACACATCAAATTCTTTATCTCCTATTTGCTAAATCAAAACAATATGCATGAATATATATACTAAAATACTTAATACTTCTCCCCCTTTTTGTCAATCATCAATAAAGGGGTTAAAGTAAAACAAAAACAATGTTCTCCTCCTTTTTATCATAAACAAAGAGATCAATAAGGGGTGAAATCAAATCAACCAATAAAATATATGCGATATACATTCATGAAGAGGAAGACGCAAAGTTAACTTCCTACATATATGCATTACATGAAGAAGGGATGACAAGCCCTAACTCACATAACGCATAATATGCAATGCATAAGAGGAGATGTGAAGCTCCCCTTACACACGTGTACCGCATAAAGAAGAGTTATCAAGCTCCTCAATATAAGATACACTCAACATGAATCTATATGTAGAAGAGATGTTAAGCTCCCCTTGCATATAGGCAATATAAATCAAAACATTTTTAATATTCAAAATTTTGAATTTTCCTCAATAAAACAATTTTGAGATATCAAATTTTAAGATATCATATAGACAAAATTTTAAAGGTACCACTTGTAAACAATCAAATTTTAAGATACCAATTGTAAATAAACAATACAAATTTTGAATTTTGATACCATTTTAAAAAAATAATGCATATGCTTATTATTAAAATATCAATTGAAATACCATTGAAAATAAATAATAAATCAGCTTAGCATACACTTTGTGCTTTAGACATGTAGATCGATTGTAAATCAAGCACACGAAAAATCATATATATGTATGAGAAATGATAATACCAATAGGAATTGATATAAGTTGAAATTGAAAACATACATATATATAAACAAGATTATGAGTATACAAATTTTGATACCAACAGAAATTATGATACCAATTGAAGTGAAATTAGTGTATATCTCATAAATTATCACCCTTTTATATGCTCAAGATAAAAGATTTTCAATAAAGCTTGCAAGGCATACTCTCCCATCCGTCCACCCATGGAAGGTAGGGGTTTTTCAAAAATAGGTTTGAAAATATTTTTATTGTGAAAACACTACTACCAAATGAAGAACAATAACTAGTTAAAATAATTTTTGAAAAACTAGTTAAAGATCCTTCAAAACATGAAATCAAATCATATGTATCATGAAACATACCAAATACATAAAGTTTGACACTCGAAATCTATAAGGCTCAAAATGATCATGAAACTAAGTCATGAATAAACAAATAAAGTGTGAGTGCACAAAATCATGTAATTAGCATTTTCCATGAAGATAGTCAATAAAGCTCAAAAACAAATATCATTTTATAAAACAAAACAAAATTAAAATTCATTTTTCATTTAAACATAGTTTCTAGGTATATGTATGATTTATATCCAAAAACTAACAATATGCATACATATCCCAAACATAAAAAGAGTCTATGATATAATTTGCATGAAGGCAAGAGACTCAAGACATACATGTATATTTATTAGATTTGAATACAAAATACATATACATGAAGTAAAACATGAAAATTGGCAAAACAAGTGTAAATGGGAGAATCATCAAAACTAGGCTATACATGTGCATAGTGAGTATAAACGAACAATGAAGTACAAACATATATGAATCAATTTGTTGCTCACTACTTGTACAAGTATATATCCAAGTTTTGATAAAAACTACATTTAAACTAGTATTTACACATGAAGCACAAAAAATAAAACATGAACATGCTAAAAGATATTATGTATAAAAGAGAATGTAAATAAACTAGGAGTTTTAGAGATAGTTACCAAACCAAAGAACTATACTCCAAATCTCCAAAACATGGTGGTAGTCCCACCAAACTTCCTTGATAGCGGTGCATCAAATATGTGTCAATCTAGTCTATGTGCATCCACCATCAAGGCACCACTCCTCTCACGTTTTGTGAGAGCCCGCACCTACATCAAATACACAAGTGGAGATTTTGGTACCCATTTTCTTTGGGTCCTTGAGGGTTAGTCTTATAAGGAACCCAAACATTTTTATTATTAGAAAATTAATATGATGTATCTTATCAAAACAAAACTTTGCTAAATGGCCTTTGCGGTTGAAATCACCTAGAGGGGGGGGTGAATAGGTGATATGGCTAATCTAGAAACTAAATGCGGAAGCTAAAACTAATTTGCAACTACACTTAATACAACCAACGAGTGCAGCCGAATTCCCCGTGAAGGGCTCTGGACTAACTCCTCTTGATTCCCCTAGATAAGGGTTGAGGTGCTATATGAAGCTCTCGTGGTTAAGTACAAGTGAGGCACACAAGCAACCAAGCATACAATAGATATGACAATATAAAGATGCAAGGCACAAATGCAAGCAATAAGATATGAATGATATGACAATAAGAATGATGCTATGCACAACACAAAATAAAGGAGAGAGAGTTTAGAGGCAATAGATCAAACGCAAACACAATGATATGTTTCGAGGTTCGAGCCCCTAGCTCTACGTCCCCACCTTCACCGAGAAGGATTTCCAATCCACTATCTCGTCCACCTAGGACTCCCACCGAGGGAACCTCCACCGAGGAGGATTTGTTACAACACAAGGAGTACCGAACTCCTCTCTCAAACACCACCTCACAACCGAGGGGTAGGCCCGTAGCCAAACAACAACCAATCCACCTCACACTTGAGGGATACAAACCAACTCCAACTCCACCTCACCAAGAGGGAGTAAACCACAATCTCAACCTCTACTAAAGAGGGAGCAAACCACAATCCTCAACCTCTACCAAGAGGGAGCAACCCAATCAAAGCAAGGTTTTTACAACAAGTGGTTACAAAGACCACAAACTCTCTTTTTCCACAAAAACAAAGATCCTAATAGATTAGGATAGAAGATATAGCTCAAGTGGATATCAAGGTGTTTTCGGAAATCAAGTAACAAAGAAAAACTTCTTGGAAATCTCTTGTAGATGATAGAAATGAAAATCCAAAACAATATCTCAAAACTTAGTTTTTTTTGATTTTCTAAAACCCTTGAAAAAACAATAAAGATGAAATCTTTAAACTCTAAAACACTTTGAAAACTAATTTTTAAAACCAGAAAGTAGGAAAATTTTTTCTTGTCAAAACTCTCCAAGAAATGGGGTATTTATAGGCCCCTCTAAAAACTAGCCGTTTGGCTGATCTGTCAGCCAGACAGGCTGGCAGTCGATCGGCCGGTCGACCGCCAATGGTCATAAATATGACCGTTGGAGCAGCGCGGTAGACCTCCCGGTCGACCGCAAATTTACAGAGAGCAAACCTCTCTGTCCGGTCGACCGCCCGGTCGACCGGCCCAGTCCACTGGCCAGACGTGCACGGTCCTGTGCATGACGGTCGACCGACCGGTTGACCGGCTCTGGAATACGGTCGACCGCCCGGTCGACCGCCAGAACCTGGCAGCCAATTTTCTGGGTCAGAAAACCAGTTTAAAATATTCTTAAAAATACTTAAAAATCTTCTAAAAATTCCCAAAAATAGTTTTAACATTTTGCATTGATATATATAAACATGTGATAAAAATTTCAACTCAAATATCAACCAATTTGAACTATTTTTGTGTCTTATCATTTTTACCAAAATCAAAAACTGTATTTTTCTAAACTTGAATTTTTCAATACATGAATAGGAAAGTCAAAATAAGTTTGTCTAGGAAGTTAAGCATGCATGTATAGAATGAATCTACTATACATAAACCAATTAAACTTGTTTTGATCTACTATTCATGAAAACAAATATCGGTTAAACAAAAAACCGAAAACCAATATCCAAACATAAATACGTGTGTGTTGTGTGCACTTGAGCATATCAACTATCTAATCTTTACAAATGGATCTAAACACACTAAACTAAGATACCTAAGTCTTCTTGACAATCTTCCATCTTCAAGTTGACTCGATCCAAAACGATGATCCACGAGCTAGACTCCAATGAATGATCTTGATGCTCGGGCTCTGGAATCACCATGAAAAGCTTCCAAACTCTTTTGTTGAAGCTAATCATCAACTAATATCTTGATTAATGATCTGAAACTAAAATCACAAGATTATTAGTAAACATAACTACATGAGTTAATCATCATCAAAACTAGAGAGGAAGGCCTCCGGGCCAACAATCTCCCCCTTTTTGATGATGACAAAACTCATGGAGTTTTATATGCATGGATTAAAGTTAAGCTTCAAAGAGGCTCCCCCTTAACTCATGCATAGCAATAAACAAATAAAGATGTAAGGAATACTAAACATGAATATGCATCAATCCAAAACATGCTCTTGATATCAATTAAATAAAACAAATAAATTTTCAAAACAAGCTCTTGATCCAACTGCAAAACAAAACTAATTATACCTTTTACAAGTTCTTGATACCAAAAATAAACATGTTCTTTAAATAATGCTCTTGATATCAATTGAACTTAATAAAAACATAAAACATGCATATAAAAACATGCATATAAACACAAATTATTCTCCCCATTTTTGTCAATCATCAACAAAGGGGTAAACATTCAAAACAAAACAAAAAAAATCTTCTCCCCTTTTTTAATACAAAGAATCAATAAAGGAGATGTTCTCACCCTTTATGTCTAAAACAAAAACAATGTCAATAAGGGGTCAAATCAAATATGATACCAATTAAAAAATATGTCAATGAAATGCATATTGATACCAATTGAAATTAAACATTATAAATTTTGAATTCCTAAACATAAATCTTGATACCAATTGAAATTATTATTCTTTTAAGCATATGATATCAAATTGAAACTATTATTTTCTATCATAAAGCAAGGGAGTGGAATACAAAACCAATGGTAAAATAAAATACCGATTGAAAGATAAAATACGAGTTTTCTCCCCCTTTATGAAATACCAACTAAAATAATGCGTAAGCTTGTATAAAAATACCAATTGAAAACTAATCAATTGAAACAAAGTTGAAGCTCAAGCTTAGCATAATCAAAACACATATATATGTATGAAAAATTTTAATACCAATCGAAATTGATACTATTTGAAATGAAAGCATACATACAACAAAATATATGAGTATACAAGAAAAATGTCAATATTGATACCAATTGAAAGAATCCAATGATAGCAATTGAAACAACAATAATGTCAAGTGTATATCTCATATAACCTATCCTCCAATCATGTTCAAGTTTAAAATGATTTTCACTATAAAGCATACATGAGCATGATCTCCCATCCAACCGCCCTTGGAAGGTAGGGATTTTCAAAAATAGGTTTGAAAATTAGTGTATGTTTGAAAACATCTACCATAACGAAGAATCCGAACTAGTTAAATGGAAAAACTTCTAAACTAGTACGAAATCCTTCAAGCAAGGAATAAAACAAAATATTTTTCATGAAACTATGTAAATCACATGGCACTAAACACTCAAAATCTATAAACTCATATCATACTCATGAAAAACACAATCATGAGAAACAATTAAATGAAGTGAGTGTACAAGTGTTATGTGACACAAATAATCATGAAAGTAGACATTCAAGCTCAATATTCCTCAAAACATGAAAATCATCAAAACTTATTTAATCTTCAAGGCATATGTATGTCTTATACAAACTAAAGTATACATACATATCCAAACACAATGAGTCCACAATAATATATGCATGAAGGCACGTGGCTCAAAGGATGTATATGCATAATCAATAGTTTGGATAAAATGGACATATACATGAAGTTAAACAAAAATCATAAAAACATGTCAAAAATGGGAATACAAGTTAAAATGTATGAATCATCAAAACTAGACTATACTAGCACATCTAATGGGTACAAATGAACGTTCAAGCACAAACATATAAAAATCTATTTGTGGCCCACTATATGTACAAGTATAAATTCTAGTCTTAATGAAAACTAACATTTAAACATGTAATCAAATCATGAAGCATAAAAACAAGTCATAAATTAACATGATAAACATAAATATGATTATTACGTAAATCCACATGTTATTAGAGCTATGATAAACATGATAGCTAAACATATGCGAGAACACAAAAATAGTCCATATTAAACATGGGTGTCTCAAAGGCTATACATGCATGTCAAGAATCTAATAATCATGGCATTTACAAAATAATCTATAAACAACAAAACATGCTATAAATAATGAACATGAAACGCATGCAAACATAAGTAAGGAGTAAGAGACCGTTACCAAAACCTATGAGGCAACTCTCCATATCTCCAAAACATGGTGGTCTTCCCACCAAACATCCCTTGAAAGTGATGCATCCAAATAATCCACATGAAGCTCGGAACGCATCCGCTCCAAGGTACCGATACTCTCACGTCATGTGAGAGCCCACACCTACATCAAACACAAGAGGGGTGGTCTTTGGTACCCATATCTTTTTGGGTCCATGGGGGTTAGTACCTTCTCTAACCCAAACAAATTTATTTGCTAAATTACAATCATGTATACGATCAAAGCAAAATTTAGTAAGGTGGCCCTTACGTCCACAATGTGTACATGTGTACACATGAGCATACAAGTGATGGGTGTGTCCGTGAGAAGCATGTGTATGCCGTGGATGGTGTGCATGCATAGATGGAACTTGTTTCTTTCGAAACAACGATTCCAAACGTGTATGGCTCTTGGCACAATGGCTCAACGTGGAGCCCAAACAATCCACTCTCTTCTTTAACAAACAAATATCATCATTAATCCTAGAAGAAGAGGTGCATGCAATAGGTATGCTAGGTGAAGCTACACTAGCATGGCAAACATGTGAAACAATATCATTTTTCAAAGAAATATTTTTCTTTAAACAAATATCTAATTCTTTTGAAATAAAATTAATTTCATTTTTCGAAGAATCGTTATATTTTAAATAAAATCTAATTTTGAAGATAAAAACTCATTTTTCTTCAACACATCATCACAATCATTTTTATTTTTCAAAAATTCAATTTCTTTAAGGGCAAAATCAAGTCTAGATTTCAATGAATCCCTTTCATTAGAAATCTCTACCTTTTCTTGCAAAACCAAGTCAAGTCTAGAAATCAAATCTTTATTTTCATTGTTAAGGCCTAGACTTTTCTTTTCAACAAATTATATTTTTCCAATAATTTTTCACAAACAATAGATAGTTCTTCATTCAAAGTGTTGGGATCAACATAGTCATTACAAGAAGAACTAGCATCATCACTATCTAGTTGAGATTCCGAATGTACCTCAAGGGAGTCATTCCCTTGGATCATGAAACATTGTGAATCGGATTCTCCACTAGATTCCTCCGGTTGGATTTGCATTTGAAGCTTGGAGGTGGAGGTGGTTGTCAACTTGTTCCACACTGCAAAGGCGGAATCAAGGTTAGAAACATGCATAAGATAATCTTTTGAAAGCGTGCTTCTAATAGCCTCAAGGGCTTGTGCATTGGCCCCTATATGATTGCTATTACCAAGATAGCACTTCTTGGTAGCGGCAAGGAAAACATGTAAACCTAGGGTCTTAAGATAAATGGACATCCTATATTTTCATATGTCGATGTTGGAGACATCAAACATGGGAGGTGAAAAGCAATCCATGGGTACAAACTAAATGTGTGCAAAAATATGCAAATGCAACCGATAGATTAGCAAACAAGATCTCACACCTAGGTTGTTAAACCTAAGTGTCAGGAGCGTAGGCTCTGATACCAATTGAAATCACCTAGAGGGGGGTGAATAGGTGATATGGCTAATCTAGAAACTAAATGCGGAAGCTAAAACTAATTTGCAACTACACTTAATACAACCAACGAGTGTAGCCGAATTCCCCGTGAAGGGCTCTGGACTAACTCCTCTCGATTCCCCTAGATAAGGGTTGAGGTGCTATATGAAGCTCTCGTGGTTAAGTACAAGTGAGGCACACAAGCAACCAAGCATACAATAGATATGACAATATAAAAGATGCAAGGCACAAATGCAAGCAATAAGATATGAATGATATGCCAATAAGAATGATGCTATGCACAACACAAAATAAAAGAGAGAGAGTTTAGAGGCAATGGATCAAACGCAAACACAATGATATGTTTCGAGGTTCGAGCCCCTAGCTCTACGTCCCCGCCTTCACCGAGAAGGATTTCCAATCCACTATCTCGTCCACCTAGGACTCCCACCGAGGGAGCCTCCACCGGGGAGGATTTGTTACAACACAAGGAGTACCGAACTCCTCTCTCAAACACCACCTCACAACCGAGGGGTAGGCCCCGTAGCCAAACAACAACCAATCCACCTCACACTTGAGGGATACAAACTAACTCCAACTCCACCTCACCAAGAGGGAGTAAACCACAATCTCAATCTCTACCAAAGAGGGAGCAAACCACAATCCTCAACCTCTACCAAAGAGGGAGCAACTCAATCAAAGCAAGGTTTTTACAACAAGTGGTTACAAAGACCACAAACTCTCTTTTTCCATAAAAACAAAGATCCTAATAGATTAGGATAGAAGATATAGCTCAAGTGGATATCAAGGTGTTTTTGGAAATCAAGTAACAAAGAAAAACTACTTGGAAAATCTCTTGTAGATGATAGAAATGAAAATCCAAAACAATATCCCAAAAACCTAGTTTTCTTTGATTTTCCAAAACCCTTGAAAAATAATAAAGATGAAATCTTTAAGCTCTAAAACACTTTGAAAACTAATTTTTAAAACCAGAAAGTAGGAAAAATTTTCTTGTCAAAAGTCTTGTCAAAACTCCCCAAGAAATGGGGTATTTATAGGCCCCTCCAAAAACTAGCCGTTTGTCTGATCTGTCAGCCAGACAGGCTGGCGGTCGACCGGCCGGTCGACCGCCAACGGTCATAAATATGACCGTTGGAGCAGCCCGGTCGACCGCCCGGTCGACCGCAAATTTACAGAGAGCAAACCTCTCTGTCCAGTCGACCGCCCGGTCGATCGGCCCAGTCCACTGGCCAGACGTTCACGGTCCTGTGCACGTCGGTCGACCGACCGGTCGACCGGCTCTGGAATACGGTCGACCGGCCCAATCGACGCCAGAACCTGGCAGCCAATTTTTTAGGTCAGAAAACCAGTTTAAAAATATTCTTAAAAATACTTAAAAATCTTCTAAAAATCCCCAAAAATAGTTTTAACATTTTGCATTAATATATAAACATGTGATAAAAATTTCAACTCAAATATCAACCAATCTGAACTATTTTTGTGTCTTATCATTTTTACCAAAAACCAAAAACTGTATTTTTCTAAACTTGGATTTTTCAATACATGAATAGGAAAGTCAAAATAAGTTTGTCTAGGAAGTTAAGCATGCATGTATAGAATGAATCTACTATACATAAACCAATTAAACTTGTTTTGATCTACTATTCATGAAAACAAATATCGGTTAAACCAAAAACGAAAAACCAATATCCAAACATAAAAACGTGTGTGTTGTGTACACTTGAGCATATCAACTATCTAATCTTTACAAATAGATCTAAACACACTAAACTAGGATACCTAAGTCTTCTTGACGATCTTCCATCTTCAAGTTGACTCGATCCAAAACGATGATCCACGAGCTAGAGTCCAATGAATGATCTTGATGCTCGGGCTCTGGAATCACCATGAAAAGCTTCCAAACTCTTTTGTTGAAGCTAATCATCAACTAATATCTTGATTAATGATCTGAAACTAAAATACAAGATTATTAGTAAACATAACTACATGAGTTAATCATCATCAAAACTAGAGAGGAAGGCCTCCGGGCCAACAGCGGCCACAATGTGTACATTTGTACACCTTAGGATGCATATGAGTGTGGGTGTGGTCATGACGTGCAAGATGTACATATGCATGATGTGGATGATGTGCATGAATATGTGAAATTTGTTTCTTTGAAAATAAGGACTCCAATTTAGAGTGGTTAAAAGCACATTTGCTCAAAGTTGAGCTTAAACAATTTATTTTATTTTTCAAAAATTTCATCTCATTAGTAGTGGCATGTAAAGCATGGTGAGAATGAGAATCATTATTCTTTTTCTTTTTAGAAATATTTTTCTTTTCTTTTTCAACCATTTTTCTTTTTAAAGAAGTGTTTTCATGTAAAGCAACTTCTTTTTGTTTTTCCACCAAAACAATCTTATTTTTCAAAGAAGTGTTTCCTTCACATAAATCATTCAATTTAGAAAGCAAGGAAACATTTTCATTTTTCAAAGATTCATTTTCTTTTGAAATATTTTTAAACTTTTCTTGTAAAGAATCTTTTTCATTTAGCATGCAATCAAATTTCTTTTTCAAATTTTTATTATCTTTTCTAAGCATGTCATATTTTTAAGAAGTTGTTGACAAAAAGATGTAAGCTCATCATAGAACATATCAACATCTTCATCTACCTCGGATTCGGTAGTTACCTCAAGGGGGTTATCCCCTTAGACCATATAGCACACGTTGGAAGCGTCACTTCCAACATCCGAGTCGCTCCCCGCATAGTATTGTTCTTTTTCGCCAAGGGAGATCAAAGAGTTCCAAACTACAAAAGCCGAATCAATATTAGAAACTCTAGATAAATATTCATCATTTAGGGTTGATTTTAAAGCATGTAGGGCTTTTGCATTAGCTTCAATATTTTTGCCATTTAAACAATAATAATCTCTAGTGGTGTCAAAATAAACATGAATGCCTAAGGCTTTGAGGTACAATGACATCTTAACTTTTCAAGTTTGGATGTTAAGAATGTCAAAGATGGGAGGTGTCATGAAGTCCATGGTGTGTGTACAAATATTGTGATCAGTCAAAAAATGAGGATCTTTAACTCTAGGTTGTTAGACCCAAATCAAGAGCACTTGGCTCTGATACCAATTGTATGTCACCTAGAGGGGGGTGAATAGGTGATGGCTAATCTAATGATCACTAAATGCGGAATTAATAACTTATTAAACTAAACACCAAGTTTAACACAAGAGTGTAGCCGAATTCCCCGTGAAGGGCTCTGGACTAACTCCTCAAGATTCCCCTAAATAAGAGTTGAGGTGCCGCGTTGGCTCTCTTGATTGAAAACTAGTGTTAGCTAACAATCCCCAAGCATATATCAATAAGAACACAATACATCAAGCATATAAAGATAAAGACAATAATAGCATGCAAGATATAAAGACAAAGAGATAGAGAGTGAGCAATCGCAAACACAGGAGATTTGTTTCGAGATTCGAGCATACTTGCTCTACGTTCCCGCCTTCAACACTATGAAGGATTTTCACTATAATCGATCCCACCGGATCACTCGGTGCCGCAACACCTACAAGGCGAGTTCACACTTGAACTCCTTGGACTCTCTAGTCCCGAACACACCGCAAGCCCACAAGCTCGCCGAGGCCGCACCTCAAACACCGAGTCCACACACGAACTCGAAACACCGCGAACACACTCGTCCGCCTCCTCAAAGTACAAAGATGGAACTTTGATGATCACAACTCTTTGATCACCTAAAATCCTCTCACAACAAATCCCTATCGGTAGATATAGCAATGGATGGCTCAAGTGTTGTGTGAGAAAACTAGGATAGAAATGGTGGAGGAAAACTCAAGAAAATCACTTTTAAAACACTCTTGATAAACTCCCCTTTTGATTGGAAATATTTGCTCTCAAATAAGTGGAGAAAACTTCTTAATGGAGTTGGAAAAACTAGCTCAAAACCCACTTAAAATCCTTTTAGAAAACAACCCCCAAAAGTCCCAATTTATAGAGCTAGAAAAACTAGCCGTTGGGAGCCAGGTTGGCCTGTCGGTCGACCGCTCGGTCGACCGGCCAACGGTCAGATTTCTGACCGTTGAGCCAGCGGTCGACCGGCCGGTCGACCATGGCCTGGATACAGAGAGCAAACTCTCTGTCCGGTCGACCGCCCGGTCGACAGGGGCCTTTCCAGAGAGCAGAGCTCTCTGGACGGTCGACCGTCCCGGTCAACCGGCCCTCCAGCCAGACTGGCGTGCACGTCGGTCGACCGTCCCGGTCGACCGACTTCTATCTCGGTCGACCGGTCCGGTCGACCGGCAAAAGCCAGGACAGGAATTTCAGGGATTAAAAACTTGGTCATTTTGGCTCAAATAAAATCCCATAAAATTATGAAAAATCTACAAAAATAGTTTTAACATTATACTTTGATAATCAAACATGTTTGAGTAAAATCAAGACATGTTACAAACAATTTGAACTATTTTTGTAACTTAGAAATTTTGGCTAAAAATGAAAACTGTATTTTTCCAAAATTGGTTTTTCCAAAACTTATTTTTCTAAACTTCTCCAAATACAAAAACAAGATATTTTAAACTCTTTTAAAGCATAGAGTGTATGGATATGATCCACTACACATACATGGTGAAATATCTATGTTTTTGACATTAAGCTCTAAAACGGTTTTGGTTAGAGACATGTATATAAGAAATTTCAAAAACCAAACCGGTATTTTTTAAAAAAGAAAACTCTTTTGTATTTTTCAAAATAAAAATTCTTTTATGAAAACACAACTAAATCAAGAGTGTGTGTGTATATGGTATACTTGAGCAATCCACCAACTATTCTATCCTTTACATTTTATCTAAAAACAAAATCTTATAAAAACAAACCTAGACACAAGTCTTCATGAAGTCTTCACTTGAAGTCTTCTCATTTTCTGACTTGGTCCAAACTTGATCCAACGAGCTAGACTCCTCTTGAGTACTTGATGTGATCTTGATGCACAAGCTCTTGAATCAAACCGTGCTAGCTCCAAAACTTGACTTTAAATCCTTTGATGAAGCTACACGCCTACTTAGTTCTTGATCACAAATCTGAGACTAAATAAACACAAGATCATTAGTGCTATAACTCATGAGTTGATCATCTTCAAAACTAGAGTGATGGGACTTTGGCCAACAAAATTGTGAGTCCATTAAAGTTTGTGATTTCTGTTTGGACTCACGCATACTTATTTTCAAAATTGATGGTTTTCTATTTGGACTAGTGAAACTGAGTATGAATCTTGAAAATATTGAGGACAGTGTGGATAAGGAGGACAAGTTGATTAAAAATTAGACTCGGGGTAGATGGATCACCATTGACTCTGTGAAGAGTTAAAATTATTCTAGAAATTTTGGTTATAAGATTGGGGACATGGGTTATATTGATTCGGATAAGACCAATCCGGCACACTATGTTGGTTAAAATTATGATATGCCGGATTTGTAATATCCGAAAAAGATGTGTAATATGGATTACTATTACAATTGAAAAATAATTGTTATAAGCCATATCACACAATAAAACACAAACAAATAAGCAAACAAAGGAAAAAATTTTTAAACTAAGTTAGGGTAGACCTATGACCTAGACGACTCCTAACTGGTTAGACTGTCCACGGGAGGTATAATGTAGACTTTGACCACAAGCTAATCAGCCAGGTCAGGGCAAGATTGGTGGGAGGTATCCGCGCACAAGCGACGGGCCTAATTAAGCCAAACCATCTGCCTTCGGGGTTTCGCCCCTCAATCCCTTTCCTTAGACAGTGATTTGGCAGGAGTCAAATTCTAAAACCTTCCCCCTTAGGATAATCTCCTAATTGAGTCTGAGATGTCCCTAGGGCCAACGTCCACTCAGTTTTAGTTAGGCTTGAGTTAGTGAGTGAGGAGATTGTTTGTGGCCTAAGGGAGGATAATGACTTCCCCACCTTATCTTATTTATAGGACAAGCCCTTAAGATTGATTGTGCAAAGTGTGCAGAATAAAGAAAAGTAACATTCAACAAGCAAATAATCACTCAAGAATGTTTTCTAAACTATATGTCGTGCAAACGTACCTTTTGCTCTAGCACTCTTCAACAGTAATGTAAAATGTAAACGAATTAGACACGTGCCTAAATGTAAAGTCTAAACCATTTTTAACATTTAACAAACATCATTTTACTGTTAAGGTTAGAAAGGAAGTACAGTGAGACAAACAAGAAATTAATAGTTACAGATATTAAACTATGCGATTCAGCCAACCTGCAGAAAATACAAGTTAGTAGTTCACTCAGATTGCCACAGGAATGTAGCAAATCTGAGGGCCTATGGCTCTGCTTTCTTGAGCAGAGTTCAGGGCCACTTACATGTCTACTGCAGTAAAAATTTCTTGTTGAACCTGTACACTAAGAACAAAAAAGAAAGTTAACAAAAAATGTAAATCTAAAAAGAGAATAACTTACCGTCCCTCCCCGGCAACGGCGCCAAAATTTGATTGAGATATAACCTGCACACAAAATATAGTATTTCAGATTTTAAGATTAAAGGGTGCAAGTTACTCAATTCTACCGCAATAGCAAGTGGCTATGCAGGTCGTGATCTACAAGGAGAGACTAGCGATGGAAGCTTTTTAGTAAGTTCTCTTTTAGGCTACAAAGTATGGTTAAAGTTCTTCTTTTAGTTCTTATAAAGAAAAAGAGAAAAATTAGGAAGAAGATGGTAGATTAAGAAGGTGGAGAAAAACAGAAAATAGACATATACAAAGAAATCGAAATGAGTCATAAAAGAAGTGGTATATTGTGGTATTCTAAACTAAAGAATTAAAAGAAAAGAATCTAAAAGTTACTTACCTCCTTTGGCTAAATGCTTACCTTGAATCTTTTGCAACGATGTTACCTTGAAGTGAGGCGATCAACGTATAGCCCATAAGAGTTGATTCTCGTTTCCTCCACATTATATCATCAAGACGTTGCAAGTATGAAGTGATACAGAATGAAACTCAAAATCCATCGTCATGAGCTATCGGTGGCACTCGCAAAGGCAAGGCTCTTTCGATGCTTTAAGACTCACTTGGATAGCAATTGGAACCAAAAGAAGAAAAGTAGAGAAGAAGAAGAAGAACAAAAATAAATTACATACAAAAGGGGAACTACAAATTCGATTTTATAACAATAAGAGAAAAGAAGAAAATCTTACACCGGTATCACTCTCAGCACAAGCTTCGTTCTTATTCTCCTATGAAACTCTGATCTCCTCTGATTTACATAAATTAAAACTGAAAATTACATGAAAGAAAAACAAAAACCTACACTACAAAGAATGAAAAAGTGGATTAAATTCTATCTCTGCATGGTCATCCCCATTTACAGTAAAAAACCTGCCTTTTATAGGCAAAAACCCAGAGGGGAGAGGCGTGAGAAGATAGGGGAGCAAACGCTCCCCCAACTGAAGTAACAAAATCGCAAAAACACAGTTTTTCTCGTATTTTCGAGGCCTGGCTGTGGACCTGGCCACAGCCGGGGGATGGTGCCTCCTGGTTTCGCGCTCTGGCTTTACCTTCAGCTGGATTTCTCGTTACAGCTCCAAAATTATGATAAAACGGCCTTTGATCTTTGGCCTCAACTGCTTGATTTGGGATGATTCATTTCAACCAGTTTTTAACCTCTCTGATTTGCCAAGATTTGCCCTAATTCCCTGATGTCAAATTTATTCTTATTTAATTTAGAATTTGATGGGCTTTTGGGCTCATTTCTCTTCACTCTCCTTTAGGAATGGGCCTGCAAATAAATTAAACAATAATTAGAAAAAAGTAGAGTTTATTTTATAATAAGTATGAGAATATGATAATAAATATGCAATCTTAGCGACCAATCAAAATGCAAGCCCATTGCTTAAAGATAGGAAAGAGAAACGAGCCCAAAAGCCCATCAAATTCTGATTTAATTCAGAATAAATTTGAAATCAAGGAATCAGGGCAGATCTTGGCAAATCAGAGAGGTTGAAAATGGTTGAAATGAATCTTCCTAAATCAAGCGGTTGAAGCCAACAATCAAAGATTGTTTCGTCAAATCTGAGAGTTGAAACAGTGAATCCAGAATGATATAAGGCAGCTAAAGCCCACGCCAGCCAATCCTCTACCAGGATGTGGCCAATTGACCACATCCTGGCTGCGGATCCGCAGGCCAAGCCGCCGATCCGCGGCTTGTTGGTGGAGATAAGGGGAGCATTTGGTCCCCTTATCTCCTCACTCCTTATCCTCTGAGGTTTTTGTTGGCCCAATGGCCTTCCACTCTAGTTTTGATGATGATTAACTCATGTAGTTATGTTTACTAATATTCTTGTGATTTTAAGTTTCAGATCATTAGCAAGATATTAGTTGGTGATTAGCTTCAACAAGGAGTTTAGAAGCTTATCATGGTGATTCCGGTGCCAAAGCTTCAAGTTCTTTCCTTTGCACTCGGTGGATCACGCGTTTGGGAGCAAGTCTACTTGAAGATGGAGGTCATTAAGAAGACTTAGGTATCCTAGTTAGTTTAGTGTGTTTTAGATCCATATTGTAAAGCTTAGTATAGTTGATATGCTCAAGTGCACAATACACACACGTTTTATGTTTTGGATTTGGTTTTCATGAATAGTTGATCAAAACAAGTTTAATTGTTAGATGTATAGTTGTTTCATTCTATACATGCATGCTTAACTCTTAAACAAACTTATTTTGATATGTCTATTCATGAGTTTTTAGGAAAATCAGATTTCCTATTGAAAAATCAAGTTTGATAAAAATACATGTTTTGGTTTTTGATAAAAATGATTAAACACAAAAATAGTTCACATTGATTGATATTTGAGCTAAACTTTTTACCACATGTTTATATATCAATGCAAAATGATAAAACTATTTTTGGTGATTTTTAGAAGTGTTAAAAGATTTTTCAAAATATTTTTAAACTGTTTTTCTGACCCAGTTTTCTGTTCCAGGCTTCAACCAGTCGACTAGTCTTCTGACCAAGTCGACTTGGGATGAAGTCGGTCGACCGGGCCGGTCGACCGACGTGCACAGATTGTGCACGTTTGGCAGACACAGGGACGGTCGACCGTCTGGGTCGACCGGGTCTGAGAGCTCTGCTCTCTGTTTGTTTGGGTTGACCGGGCGGTCGACCGGTTTTACCCAACGGTCATATTTCTAACCGTTGGCGGTCGACCGGGCCGGTCGACCGGAAGCCTGTCAGGCTGCCACATCAGCCTAACGGCTAGTTTTCTGATGGGCCTATATAAACCCCAACTCTTTGGGATTTTGGCCAAGGTTTTTACAAGAGAAAAATTCTCAGTTTTTCAGAGTTTAAAACAAGTTTTCAAAAGTATTTTTGGGCTTTAATCTTCCAATCTTATTTGTTTTAGGTTTTTGGAAAAATCAAAGAAAATAGGAATTTGGGATATTTGTATTGGTTTTCATTCTCTATCTTTTACAAGAGTTTTTCCAAGTATTTTCTTTGAGTTTCTTATTTTCCAAACACCTAGTTTTCCACACTTGAGCTATCATACTATCCTATTCTATTAGGATCATTGTTTGTGGAAAAGAGAGATTGGTTTGTGGTTGAAAGAAACCACTTGTTGTAAACACCCTTGCTTTTGTTGTATCCCTCTTTGGTAGAGGTTGATCGGGTGATTGGTTTGCTCCCTCTAGTGAGAGGTGGAGTTTGGTTGTAAACCCTCTTCGGTAGAGGTGTTGTGGTTGTTTGGCTACGGGCCTACCCCTCGGTTGTGAGGCGGTGTTTGAGAGAGGAGTTCGGTACTCCATTATTGAACAAATCCTCTTTGGTAGAGGTTCCCTCGGTGGGAGATAGTGGATTGGAAATCCTACACGGTGGTGTAGACGGGGATGTAGAGCAAGGTGCTCGAACCTCGAAACATATCTTGGCCTTTGCGTTTGATCCATTGTCTCTCTAACTCTCTCTCTTTACATTTGTGTTGTGCATAGCATCATATATCATTCATATCATATATTGCTTGTGTTGTTGCCTTGCATCTTTCATATTGTTGTATATCCATTATATGCTTGGCTTGCTTGTGTGTGTGCCTCACTTGTACTTAATCAACAAGAGCTTCACATAGCACCTCAACCCATATCTAGGGGAATCAAGAGGAGTTAGTCCAGAGCCCTTCACGGGGAATTCAGCTACACTTGTTGATTGTATTAAGTGTGTTGCAAGAATAGTTTTAAGCTTCCGCATTTAGCGCATTTAGTTTGCACTTAGTTTACTAGATTAGCACTTACACCTATTCACCCCCTCTAGGTGTTTTTCAATTGGTATCAGAGCGGGTGCTCCTGATACTTAGGCTTAACATCCTAGGAGTGAGATCCATTTGCTTGCTAATCTATTGTTTGCATTTGCTTGTTTGCATACATATAGTTTACCATGGACTTCATGACCCTACCTAGCTTTGACCCTTCCAACATTCTTGTTTGGAAGACTAAGATTCCATCTATTTACAAACCCTAGGCTTGCATGTATATCTTGCCGCTACCAAGAAATGCTATCTTGGTAATGGTGATCATATAGGGGCCAATGCACAAGCCCTTGAGGCTATTAGAAGCACATTATCTAAAGAATATCTTATGCTTGCTTCTAACCTTGATTCTGCCTTTGCAGTGTGGAATATGTTGACAACAACCACCACCACCTCCAAGCTTCAATTGCCAAATCAACCGGATGAGTCTAGTGGAGAATCCGATTCTCAATGCTTAATGGTCCAAGGGAATGACTCCCTTGAGGTACATTCGGAACCCCACTTAGATAGTGATGATGATGCTAGTTCTTCAAATGATTATGTTGATCCCCATGCCTTAAATGAAGAACTTTCTATTGTTTGTGAAAAACTAATTGAAAAATATAAAATTTTGAAAAAGAAAAGTCTAGAAATTGAAAAAGAAAATAAATGTTTGAATTCTAGACTTGATTGTGTTTTACAAGAGAAGGTTGAGGTCTATAATGAAAGGGATTCATTGAGATCTCAATTGGAACTTGCACTTAAAGAAAATGAATTTTTAAAATCTAAAAATGATTGTGAAACTCTTTTGAAGAAAAATGAAAATTTGTCTTCAAAAGTTGAGTTTGTTTTAAAAGAAAATAATTCTTTAAAAAGAGAAATTGATTTTATCTCAAAAGAATTAGAAATTTGTTTAAAGAAAAATAACTCTTTGTAAAATAAAATTGATGCACATGTTTGCCATGCTAGTGTAGCTTCTTCATCTAGTCTACCTAATGCATGTACCTCTTCTTCTAGGATCAATGATGATATTTGTTTATTAAAGAAGAGTGTAGATTGTTTGGGCTCCACTTTGAGCCAATGTGTTGTTGGGCACACACGTTTGGAAACTTTGTTTCGAAAGAAACAAGTTCCATCTTTTCATGCACACCCATCACGGCATACACATGCTTCTCACGGACACCATCATCACATGTATACTCATGTGTACACTTGTACACATTGTGGACGTAGGGGCCACCTTGCTAAATTTTGCTATGATAGATTACATACTCCTAATTTAGCTAAGAATTTTGTTTGGGTTAGAGAAGGGACTAACCCTCATGGACCCAAAAGAGTATGGGTACCAAAGACCACCCCTCCTATTTTTGATGTAGGTGTGGGCTCTCACATGACGTGAGAGTTGCCGTACCTTAGAGTGGATGCGTTCCGAGTTTAAAGGAGATCATTTGGATGCATCACTTTCAAGGGAAGTGTTGGTGGAGAGGACCACCATGTTTGGAGACAAGGAGAGTTGCCTTCTAGGTTTTGGTAACAATTCCTAACTCCTTATTATTATTCACATGCTTTTCATTCTTATCATTATTAGCATGTTTTGATGTTTTATAGCATGTTTTATTGTCTATGGATTAGTACGTAAATACCATGTTTATTAGATCCTTGACATACATGTATAGTATTTGAGACACACATGCTTTTATGATTCCATTTTTTAGTGCTCTCTTGTTAGCTTAGCTATCATGTATATCATAGCTCTAATGACATGTGATTTACATAATAATCATGTTTTTTTTTCATGTTAATTTATCATCTTGTTTTGATGCTTAATGATTTGATTACATGTTTAAGTGTTAGTTTTTATTAAGATTAGGTATATACTTGTGCATATAGTGGGTTACAAATAAATCTATATATGTTTGGGCTTGAATGCTTATTTGAACCCATTAGATGTGCTAGTATAGTCTAGTTTTGATGATTCACACATTTTAAACTTGTATTCTCATTTTTAAATTTGTTTTATGATTGTGTTTTTCACTTCATGTATATGTTTGTATTGCCAAACTTTAAGATATACATGTATACCCTTTGAGTCATTTGCCTCTCATGCAAATTTATATATATGGACTCAATTGTGTTTAGGGATATGTATGTATACTTCTTGTGTTGACAATTCATACATATACCTTGAAATGAATTTTTTTTAATTTAAAAAATTTAGTTATTCATGTTTTCATGTGTATATATTTAACTTCATGTATATGTCTACCTTGTCCAAACTATTCATATACATATACATCTTTTTGAGCCACGTGCCTTCATGCATATATCTTTGTGGACTCATCATGTTTGGATATGTATGTATACCTTAGTTTGTATAAGACATACATATGCCTTGAAGATTAAATAGTTTTGATGATTTTCATGTTTTCATTGTTTAAGGAATTTTGATCTTAATTGGAAATTTCATAATGCCATGTCACACATTACTTGTACACTCACCATTTTTTTAAAATATTTCTCATGAGTATGTTTTTCATGAGCATGTATGGACTTTATTGAATATTGAGTGTTCTTAAGTGCTATGTGATTTACATGTGTTTTATGAAAATCATTTTTAGTTTATTCCTTGCTTGAAGGATTTCGTACTAGTTAACAAAATTTTTCATTTTAACTAGTTCGTTTTCTTCATTTTGATATGAGGTATACGGTATACCATGCTTTTATTGTTATGTCAATTGGTATCATTGAACTCTTTCAATTGGTATCAATTTGATCCTTTTGTATACTCATAATTGTTTATTGTGTATGTATATTTTCAATTGGTATCATCTATTGGTGATTGGTACTCATTCTATTTCATACACATATACTTGTTTTATTTGTGCTCAATATATAAATTTTCACACAAATCTTGTTTATTCTAGAGCTTGAGCTTCAACTTTATTTCAATTGATTTAGTTTTCAATTGGTATCTTATTTCAAGCCTACGCATAGTTTTTGTTGGTATTTCATAAAGGGGGAGAAAATTCGATTTTCATATTTCAATTGGTATTTGTATTTCCACTCCCTTGCTTTGTGGTAGAAAATAAAATTTTCAATTGATAATAATTTCAATTGGTATCTTTATGCCTTAAAGAATAATGTTTATTTTAAACATATGATATCACAATCAAAATTGTTTATATGTTTAAAATGTACAATTATTTCAATTGGTATCAAGATGTTGTTTTCATTTTTTTTATTGGTATCTAGAGGCATATCATGTTTATAGTTGTTTTATCATACCCCTTATTGACTTTGTTTTTGTTTTAGACAAAAAGGGGGAGAACATTGTTTTTATTGTTTTGATTGTTTACCCCTTTGTTGATGATTGACAAAAAGGGGGAGAAAGATTTTGAAGATGAAGTTTTATATATGCATAGTTATGTTTTTGCATATATTAAGTTTAGTATAGTTTAATGTTAATTGGTATCTAGAGCATGTTTTGTTTTTGAACATTTCATTGGTATCTAAAACTTTTATTGTTTATGCATATCTATGCATGTTTCATACATATTCATTGCATATTTATATTTATTTGTTTATGCATGAGTTAAGGGGGAGCTTCTTTGAAGCTTAACTTTAATCCATGCATATATAACTCCATGAGTTTTGTCATCATCAAAAAGGGGGAGATTGTTGACCCAATGGCCTTCCACTCTAGTTTTGATGATGATTAACTCATGTAGTTATGTTTACTAATATTCTTGTGATTTTAAGTTTCAGATCATTAGCAAGATATTAGTTGGTGATTAGTTTCAACAAGGAGTTTAGAAGCTTATCATGGTGATTCCGGTGCCAAAGCTTCAAGTTCTTTCCTTCGCACTCGGTGGATCACGCGTTTGGGAGCAAGTCTACTTGAAGATGGAGGTCATCAAGAAGACTTAGGTATCCTAGTTAGTTTAGTGTGTTTTAGATCCATATTGTAAAGCTTAGTATAGTTGATATGCTCAAGTGCACAATACACACACGTTTTATGTTTTGGATTTGGTTTTCATGAATAGTTGATCAAAACAAGTTTAATTGATAGATGTATAGTTGTTTCATTCTATACATGCATGCTTAACTCTTAAACAAACTATTTTGATATGTCTAAACAAACTTATTTTGATATGTCTATTCATGAGTTTTTAGGAAATCAGATTTCCTATTGAAAAATCAAGTTTGATAAAAATACATGTTTTGGTTTTTGGTAAAAATGATTAAACACAAAAATAGTTCACATTGATTGATATTTGAGCTAAACTTTTTACCACATGTTTATATATCAATGCAAAATGATAAAACTATTTTTGGTGATTTTTAGAAGTGTTAAAAGATTTTTCAAAATATTTTTAAACTGTTTTTCTGACCCAGTTTTCTGTTCCAGGCTTCAACCAGTCGACTAGTCTTCTGACCAAGTCGACTTGGGATGAAGTCGGTCGATCGGGCCGGTCGACCGACATGCACAGATTGTGCACGTTTGGCAGACACAGGGACGGTCGACCGTCTGGGTCAACCGGGTCTGAGAGCTCTGCTCTCTGTTTGTTTGGGTCGACCGGGCGGTCGACCGGTTTTGTCCAACGGTCATATTTCTGACTGTTGGCGGTCGACCGGGCCGGTCGACCGGAAGCCTGTCAGGCTGCCACATCAGCCTAACGGCTAGTTTTCTGATGGGCCTATATAAACCCCAACTCTTTGGGATTTTGGCCAAGGTTTTTACAAGAGAAAAATTCCCAGTTTTTCAGAGTTTAAAACAAGTTTTCAAAAGTATTTTTGGGCTTTAATCTTCCAATCTTATTTGTTTTAGGTTTTTAGAAAAATCAAAGAAAATAGGAATTTGGGATATTTGTATTGATTTTCATTCTCTATCTTTTACAAGAGTTTTCCCAAGTATTTTCTTTGAGTTTCTTGTTTTCCAAACACCTAGTTTTCCACACTTGAGCTATCATACTATCCTATTCTATTAGGATCATTGTTTGTGAAAAGAGAGATTGGTTTGTGGTTGAAAGAAACCACTTGTTGTAAACACCCTTGCTTTTGTTGTATCCCTCTTTGGTAGAGGTTGATCGGGTGATTAGTTTGCTCCCTCTAGTGAGAGGTGGAGTTTGGTTGTAAACCCTCTTCGGTAGAGATGTTGTGGTTGTTTGGCTACGGGCCTACCCCTCGGTTGTGAGGCGGTGTTTGAGAGAGAGTTCGGTACTCCATTGTTGTAACAAATCCTCTTTGGTAGAGGTTCCCTCGGTGGGAGATAGTGGATTGGAAATCCTACACGGTGGTGTAGGCGGGGATGTAGAGCAAGGTGCTCGAACCTCGAAACATATCTTGGCCTTTGTGTTTGATCCATTGTCTCTCTAACTCTCTCTCTTTACATTTGTGTTGTGCATAGCATCATATATCATTCATATCATATATTGCTTGTGTTGTTGCCTTGCATCTTTCATATTGTTGTATATCCATTAAATGCTTGGCTTGCTTGTGTGTGTGCCTCACTTGTACTTAATCAACAAGAGCTTCACATAGCACCTCAACCCATATCTAGGGGAATCAAGAGGAGTTAGTCCAGAGCCCTTCACGGGGAATTCGGCTACACTTGTTGATTGTATTAAGTGTGTTGCAAGAATAGTTTTAAGCTTCCGCATTTAGCGCATTTAGTTTGCACTTAGTTTACTAGATTAGCACTTACACCTATTCACCCCCCCTCTAGGTGTTTTTCAGTTTTGCCTATAAAAAGCAGGGTTTTGTATAGAAAAAGGGATCGGAACTTAGATTTAATTTTTCTCTTTATTTTTAAGGTTTAAGCTCTTTGTTAGATAGTATAGAAGTTGTAATCTATTTTATAATTTGTAGTTCAGATTAAATACCAGTGAGAGAGAGGAATTGAGTGATTGTAATCCGAAGATTGAAGTGACATCAATAAAAGGATCAAGCTTTCTCTTCTACCACTCTAAATCACGGTATGTCTTGCTTTATTTACATGCATTGTTTTTCATCTTCTATGAGTAGCTAATTTCATTTTCTGGGCTCACATTGCTCCTCTCTACGATCCCTCTTCTTTTTGAATGGTTTTGATGAAAAGACCAATGAATCATTTGCATGCCTAAACTAAGCCTTTCTTATTGAAAGTTTTCTTGAAGGCACATGAGGATGGGTTTGGATTTTTAAACTTCTACTTCTTTTAAAAATGTTTCTTGAACTTGTTTTTATCTCATACTTGACTACTTGATGATTTAACATTCAATTCAAGATGTTTTCTTAAAGAAAAGAGTTAACCTCTCCAACTATCTTATGTGCTTTGCTTAAAACTTTCTAAAATCAATCTTAAGTTTTTGCCTATGATCAAGTTGAGGCATTAAGGATTTCAATAGAAGAACACATTGTTGAGTAGTGAGATAGTGAGCCCAGATCTTCTTCTCATATTAAAAACAACAAATCACTCTTCAAGTTTTTTAAATCACCTTTTTCAAAGATTTCTCTAAATTTGCAATTTTTCTTTTAATCATTTCGCTTCTCTCCATTCTCTTTTTTAACTTAAAAGAAAGACACCAACTTCATTCTTTGCTACTTAACAAAAACACTGAAAAGCTTTTATCGCATTCCTCCTCGTGGACACGACCCGTTAGCCCAAAGCTACACGGTAATTCTCTCTTATCACTTTGATTTTGTAATCAATTTTTGGCGCCGTTGCTGGGGAGGGAACGATGTATTTATTTTTTAACAAGTTTGGTGTCTTATTTCAGGGACGTCAAGATTCAGATTTAGCATTCAAGCTTCGCAGGAGAAGACTTGCTATTCTGTGCCCCTACTCTCGAAAGTAGGAAACAGAATGTCAAGAAATTGCAAGTGCAAAAGTTGAAATTTTTGTTTGACTACTAAAACTCTTTTTTGCAGGACATATTGCTTTCAAAAATACAGTTTTTGTGTTATTCTTGATATATCTGATATTCATAATCTCTGTTTTAATTCAACAATAATATAAGTGATTGTTAATTGCTTAAAAAAACGTTTAGACTTGCATTCTAGGCATTTATCTAATTACGCTTATTTTACAATTACTGTTGAAGAGAGCTGGAGACAAGGTATGTATGCATAGTATATAGCTTAGGAAACATTCTTGGGTGATATTTGCTTTTGAATGCTATTTTTGTATATCTTGCACACTTTGCACAATTAATTCAAAGGGCAAAACCCAAATCAAGATAAGGTGGGGAAGTCATTACCCTTCCTTAGTTCACAAACCATCTCCAAGCACACACAACCTAAGCCTAAGTAAAATCTAATAGATGTTGGTCTTAGGGACATCTCGAACTCACTAGGAGATTATTCTAAGGAGGAAGGTGATAGAATTTGACTCTTGCCAAATCAGTGTTTAGGAAAGGGATTGAGGGGCGAAACCCCAAGGCTGGTGGTTTGGCTTAATTAGGCCCGTCGCTTTTGTGCGGATACCTCCCACCAATCTTGCCCTGACCTGGCTGATTAGCTTGTGGTCAAAGTCTGCATTATACCTCCTGTGGACAATCAACCAGTTAGAAGTTGTCTAGGTCAAGGTTACCTTAGACTAGGCTTGGTTGATTACTCTTGTTGACTATTGGTAAACTTGTTTGTGATTGTGATTGTGTTTATGTTGCAAGTGTGGTCAAGAGACCCTAATTCATCTAGGTTGACTAGAAACACATCACCACCCAAGTTTGAACCAAGACCAGATCCGGTTATGGCTCAACTGACATCTTTGCAGGATAGGTTCTATCCCATTAGAACCTCACTTTCATCTTGCATCCAACTTCCATCGGTTGGTGAATACAATTTTGAGCTCAAGCCTCAATTCATCAACACACTTCCTAAGTTTCATGGCCTAGAGTCTGAAGATGCTTATTTCTTCATAAGAGAACTTGAGGAAGTATGTCTAATGATGAAAATCCCACACCTTATAGATGATGCTATTAGGTTGAGATTTGTCCCTTTCGCTCTTAAGGACTTAGCCAAGAAATGGCTTTACAGCTTAGCAGCCGGCTCTATCACATCTTGGGATGGTTTCATCAAGGTCTTCTTGAAGAAATTCTATTCAATTCATAAGACCGCTCTCATTAAGAAGAACATCATGTAATTCAAGTAAGAACCTAGTGAACCGTTTTGGAGGTACTTTGAACGCTTTAAAGACCTCCTTGTCCAATGTCCTCATCATAGAATAGAGAAATGGCGAAAATGCCAAATTCTTTATGACGGTTTAAACTATTCGACTAAGATCCTCTTAGAAAGCATGTGCCAAGGGGGATTCTTGCAAAAGGATGAAAATGAAGGATGGGATTTATATGAGAATCTAGCAGAAAAGACCATCCAATGGGAACCTACTAGCGAAACCTCGAGGAACTCAAACTCCATCTCTTCAAAAGAAGGTCTCCATTTTATTGAATCATCCATAGCTAATGAGGCTAAGTTAGCTAACCTAGCAAGAAGACTGGAAGCTTTAGAAACTAAGGAGCCAAGTACAGTTAATCAAGTCAGCCCAAACCAATTTCCAACTCTGGGCTGTACTTACGTCAAGCCTGTTTCAGGCTCAGCAACAATACCCTGAACTGATGAATGCGGCCTTTTCAAGGCCAAACAATAACCCTTACGCACCAACGTACAATCCTGGCTGGAGAAATCACCCGAATTTCTCATGGAGCCAAAATAACAATGACCACTCACGGTCAAATCATGCTAGCCACTTCCATCATGCCAATAATTCTTCCAATCATAAACCCAACTTTTCTAATTTTCACAATAATTCTCCCAATCATCCACCTAACTTTTCAAACTATTAACTAAACATTCCCAACCAAGCTCCACAATCTTCCTTCCAGAATCCTCAACTAGAAAGGAGAATGACTGACTTTGAGAGAAATATGGAAAGTGATTATTGCTAAACCTGCACAAAAATACGGAATTTCAGAACTTAAAAATAGAGATGTTCAAGTGCTCAATTCTACCGCAATAGCAAGTGGCTATGCGGTAGAATTGAGCACTTGCACATCTCTATTTTTAAGTTCTAAAATTCCGTATTTTTGTGCAGGTTTAGCAATAATCAAATTTTGGCGCCGTTGTCGGGGAGGGACGTAAGTAATTCTCTTTAAAGTTTACATTTTTGGTTAACTTTCTTCTTTGTTCTTTTTTGTACAGATTCAACAACAAGGAATTCTTGCTGCAGTGGACATATAAGTGGCCTTGGACTCTGCTCAAGAAAGCAGAGCCAAGAAGCCCTCAGATTTGCTACAGTCCTGTGGCAAACTGAGTGAACTACTAACCTGTATTTTTTGCAGGTTGGTTGAATTGCATAGTTAAATATCTGTAGCATTTATTTCCTTGTTTGACTCACAGTATATATATTTCTAATACAACAGTAAAATGATGATTGTAAATGCTAAAAAATGATTTAGACTTTGCATTTAGGCACATGTCTATTTCATTACATTTTCTATTTACTGTTAAAGAGTGCTGGAGCAAAGGTACGTGTGCATAGCATCTAATATAAGAACACTTTTGGATTGTTTACATTGCTTAAGTGTTGCTCTTCTTGTACACTGCACTAAATTGATCTAAGGGCTTGTCCTATAAACAAGATAAGGTGGGGAAGTCATTACCCTCCCTTAGCCCACAAACAATCTCCTCACTCACTGACCCAAGCCTAACTAAAAATGAGTAGACGTTGGCCCTAGGGACATCTCGGACTCAATTAGGAGATTATCCTAAGGGGGAAAGGTGTTGAAATTTGACTCCTGCCAAATCAGTATCTAGGAAGGGGATTAAGGGCTGAAAGCCCGAAGATTGGTGGTTATTTAATTAAGGAACGTCTTTGACGGATAACCTCCCACCAATCTTGCCCTGACCTGGCTGATTAGCTTGTGGTCAAAGTCTGCATTATACCTCCCGTGGACAGTCTAACCAGTTAGGAGTCGTCTAGGTCATAAGTCTACCCTAACTTAGTTTAGAATTTTTTTCTTTTTATTTGTTTGCTTATTTGTTTGTTTTTTTTTTTGTTTGTATTTTATTGTGTGATATGGCTTTTAACAACAATTTTTTCAATTTTCATAGTAATCCATATTACACACCAACCTCTTTTTTGGATATTACCAACGCGGCATATCATAACTTTAACCAACCTAGTGTGCCGGATTGATCTTATCCGAATCAATATAACCCATACCCCCAATCTTATGACCATAATTTTTAGAATAATTTCAACTCTTCACAGAGTCAATGGGGATTCACCTCCCCCGAGTCTAATTTTCAATCAACTTGTCCTCCTTATCCACCTAGTCCACAATATTTCCAAGATTCATACTCAGTTCCACCAGTCCAAAATAGAAAACCATCAATTTTAGAAATGAGTATGCGTGAGTCCAAACAAAAATCACAAAATCTGATGGACTCACAATTTCACCACCAATTCCAAGACAACACTTCATCTTTTCAACAAAATGATGAACCAATCAACTATGAAAAGATGCTTGAAGCCATGAGTCAGGCTCAAAACGCTCGTAATCGTGACATAGATATAATGGTCCAATCTCTACGTTATCACCGTTTGATCAGTTCTGATGTCGCTAACCATTCTGTTAGAGCTGAAGAGTCATGTTGTTTTGAAAAACAAGGTTCCATTTCAGAACAATCATTTGAACCTGCCCAAACTCTAAATTTTGAAAATGATATTGACAGTTTGGCAAGTTATTCCTTTCCTGAAATAGAACTTAAGAATGAATATGATCCTGAACCTCAACTTAGTGATTCAATTCTACTTCCTGATTCAATTATGACTCTGGTGTCTTCACCTGATTTCAATCTTTTTCCCGAGTCAACATTGGATTCTGTGCCAATTCATCATGAAATTAAATTACCCATCTTTGATGATCATACTGAACTTGACCAATTTTACACTTTTGAAAGTCCTATTGACAAATTGGCAAGTTCTCATTTTTATGACATTGAACTCAATGAGAAATGTGACCTAGATTCTCAAATCTGTGATCGAGTTCAAATTCCCGAATCAATATTGACTCTTGTTTTGTTACCCAACTTGAGTAATATTTTAGAGTCAGTTTTGATTCCCACACCTATCATTCTTGAACTTGAATCACCAATATTAAGTCACATTCTATTGTTGGAAAATAAATGTGGACTTGAGTTTTAACTTCTTGACTTGGACCCGCTTCTTGAACCAATCTCGACTCCTGAACCTTTACTTGACTTAAGTCACCTTCCTGAGTCGGTATTAGTTCCTGTACTTCCTGAGTCCAAGTCAATCATTCTATCTTTTCGCACTCCATTTTGGGACAAGGCGGTTGACAAATTTGACTCTAAAATTAATTATGGAATTTGAAAATTAGATGGGGTTAAATTTTTAATAAAAATCCTTCATGGGATACATCATTTTAATGGGTTATATTAGAGAAATTTCTGGTGGGTTCCTCCGAACTCCACGAAAAGTTAATTGGGCCGCATTTCGTGGACCAATCAGACCACCACCGGAACCACCACCTTAAGGTAACATTTTCCTTCCCTTTCTTCTTTTTCATGCATCTATGCATTAATTCATACATTGAGCACAATGCATGAGATAGGTGTGGGGGAGGGTTCTAACATAACTTTTAAAAAAAAAATTAACATTTTTCTTTACTTTTAAAAAACTTTTGAAAATAGAAACAATATTTTGACATATTTTTTGTAAGAAATTAAGTCAATTTTAAGGAATAGGAAAATCAAAATTAGGATTTCTTAATTTGGTCAAAATAAGATTATTTGTTTGATTTTTAGGGTTAGGAAGATAATTTGTCAATGTAATTTAGTCTTGATCTTTACCTTAATGAAATATGCATACTTCATAGACTTACACACTTAGGGTTCAAAAACAAAGATTTTTATGCCTTATATATAAAAAAAGAAAGAAAAAATATCTATGAAAGATGAACAAATCTAATTATTGATTAGCTAGGTACTTTGGCCTAAGCAAGCCTTAGTATTTATGCGAAAGATGATTAGATAAGTTTGAGAAAAAATAAATATAAAAATCTTCTGATTAAGCTGGGTATTTGTGCCTAATAAAGCATAAGTATTCACGCCTAAAAGGGGTTCATATAATAAAATCTTTAGTTTTGTGGCCTTATTTGCTCGAGTCCTTAAGTCCTTGGGGTGTTTTCTCGCCTGGTGCCCTAAGACCGTTTGGTTTGGGAGTCATCGATTAAAAGCTCGTTACATGGGCAGCTTAGAAAGCCTAATAGAACTAAGGAATAATACCACAAATATATATATATATATATATATATATATATATATATATATATATATATATATATATATATATATATATATATATATATATATATATATAAATGAGGCATAAGAGTTAGAGTTAAAGAACCCTTAGTCAAAATTTTCACAATCACAAGGTGCATATGACTTAGGGTAAAGTAATAGACTAGATGAGAAGTACAATTTGACTCCTTACTTTGATTGATAACAAATTGTTGAATAGAGACTAAGTTTAGGAATGAAAAATTCGGTTTTCCTATAACATATAGATTACTTAAATCTTACAATTATATTTCAAATATTTTTCTCTTTCAAAATGCTTTTCGAAAATACTAACTCTTTGTTTCTCTTTTCTTTATGGATTTTGTGGGTGTAATCCACTGAAAACCCTCACGAGACAAAACTCGTCCTCTAGGGGAAACCTAGAGGTTTAACGGCTTGTTGCACATGCTCAGTGCAATCGCGTGACCTGCGAAAGTGATCTAATAATCCTTAGTATAGTTTAGTTGTTTTGCTCGAGGACGAGCAAAAGATAGGTATGGGGGTGTGATTGGTCACTAATATTGCACATTTATTATCATATTCTCCTACTTATTATAGAATAAACTCTGCATTTTTCTAATTAAATGTTTAATTTATTTGCAGGCCCATTCCTAAAGGAGAGTGAAGAGAAATGAGCCCAAAAGCCCATCAAATTCTGAATTAAATCAGAATTAATTCGAACTCAGTAAATCAGGACAGATCAGGACGGTTCAGATCGGTTGAAAATCAGTTAGAATAAATCCCTACAAATCGATCGATTGAAGCCAAGGATCAAAGGCCATTTCGTCAAAATCCCGGACTTAAACTGCAAATTCAGCTGAAGATAAAGATAAATCGAGAAGCCGGGGAGCAGCACCAATAGGGTGTGGCCACCTGGCCACACCCTGGCCGCGAAAACGCGGCCAAAGCCGCGTTTTCGCGGCTTGGTTAATGAGTTAGGGGGAGCGTTTGCTCTCCTTATCTTCTCACACCTCTCCCCTCTGGGTTTTTGCCTATAAAAGGCAGGATTTTCACTGAAAATGGGGACGACCATGCAGAGATAGGAATTAGTCCAGTTTTCACTCTTTATAGTATAGGTTTTTGTTTTCTTTTTATGTAATTTTAATTTGTATGTAAGCTTAGGTTAGATTGAGATTCATGTAAGTAAGAGAGAGAGAGAGAGGCTTATGTTGAGAGTGACACCGATATACCCTCCTCCTTTCTTCCATCGTTTCTGCAAGCAATAAAAGGTAATTTTTTATGTTCGTCTTTACTTTGTTTTCTTCTTCTTCTTTCTACTTTACCTCTTTTGGTTTTGATGAGCATGCAAGTGAATCCAGAAGCATCAGTATAACAATGTTGTGTGAGTGCCAACGATAATTCATGATGATGTTCTCCTCCTCAAGACTCCGTATCATTTCATGCTTGTTCGTCTTGATGATGTAATGCGACTGGGGACTGAGCTCGATCCTTTGGCTTATGCGTTGAACGCCTCCGAAGCAAGGTAGAACATGCAAGGTTTCCAGGTAAGTCATCAACCAAACTAGGTAAGTATTTCTTTAATCTTCTTTCTTTTCTTTTATTTCTTTAGTTTAAATCACCAACACCCACTTCTTTCATCACTCCTTTTCCATTTCTTTGTAAATAATCATTCTCCATTTTTCTCTACCTTCTCCATCTATCGCTTTCTTTCTAACTTAACTATAACTCTTTTTCTCTTTTCTTTTTAAGAACCAAAGAAGAACTTTAACCATTAATTGTAACTTAAAAGAGGACTTACTAAAATGCTTTTATCGCTAGTCCCTCCTTGTGGATCACGACCCGCATAGCCACTTGCTATTGCGGTAGAATTAAGCACTTGCACATCTCTATTTTTAAGTTCTGAAATTCCGTATTTTTGTGCAGGTTTAGCAATAATCAAATTTTGGCGCCGTTGCCGGGAATGTAGTTGTTTTCTAACAAGTTTTGTGTGTTATTTCAGGGACTTGAAGATTCAGATCTAGCATTCAAGCTTTGCAAGAGAAGACTTGCAAATTCTGTGCCCCTACTCTTGAAAGTAGGAAACAAAATTTCAAGAAATTGCGTTGCAAAACTGAAAAATTCATTGGACTACTAAAAACTCTTTTTTGCAGGACATATTGCTTGCAAAAATTTAAGTTTTTGTATGTTATATTTGTGCTATTTCTGCTATCCACCATCCCTGTTTTAAGCCAACAGTAAAATACTTGTTGAAAAGTTTAAAAAATTGATTAGACGTTTGCATTTTAGGCACGAGTCTTTTCAATTCATTACTTTACTGTTGAAGAGTGCTGGAGCAAGGTACGTACGCATTGCATTCAGAATAGGACTCATCTCTTGGTTTATTTATATCGCTTTGAGTGAATCTTGTTTATCTTTATATTCAGCTGGATTTGCAGTTTAAGTCCGGGATTTTGACGAAATGGCCTTTGATCCTTGGTTTCAACCGATTGATTTGTAGAGATTTGTTCTAGCTGATTTTCAACCGATCTGAACCGTCCTGATCTGCCCTGATTTACTGAGTTCGAATTAATTCTGATTTAATTCAGAATTTGATGGGCTTTTGGGCTCATTTCACTTCACTCTCCTTTAGGAATGGGCCTGCAAATAAATTAAACATTTAATTAGGAAAATGCAGAGTTTATTCTATAATAAATAGGAGAATATGATAATAAATGTGCAATATTAGTGACCAATCAGAAAGATACATGAAAAACTAAGATTCTCTCATGCAAACTATACAGAGGCTAGAGGTTCAAATGAGTCAATTAGCCACTCCACAGAATGAGAAACAAAAGGGTACTTGCCTAGTCAGCCAATAACGAATCCTAGGAATTCTCAACAAGCTCATTTGGCTGAGGATCAATCTATGAATCAATGTAATGCTGTTCATATATTGAGGTCAGGAAAGAAAGTTGATAATCAAGTGTCAAGACCATCTAATCCCATTCAGCACAACCACAATCAAGCATCCACCTCATCTAATCCCAATCCTTCCAAATCTGACGAATCTGAAAAAGAGAAGTCAACCAGTCAGGTGCACCAGCCTATAGTACCATTTCCTAATAGGCTGAAAACAACAAACAAAATTCACACATGGATAAGATAATTGAGATTTTTAATCAAGTAAAGATAAATGTGCCACTTCTTAATGCTATCCAACAAGTCCCATCTTATGCTAAGTTTCTTAAGGACATGTGCACCAAGAAGAGAAAGACTAATGTACCCAAAAAGGTCTTCTTAGCCACTAATATTAGTGAGTTACTGTCGGGTCTGATCCCTGTAAGTATAAGGATCCAGGTTGTCCCACCATTGCCTGCACCATAGGACAAGCCGAGATTAGTCGTGCACTTCTTGATTTTGGGGCAAGTATCAACTTGCTTCCATTCTCAGTTTATCAACAACTCGGGGGTTGGACGATCTTAGTCCAACTCGAGTCACTATCCAACTGGCTGACCGTTCAGTGAAAGTTCCTAAAGGGGAGATTAATGATGTCCTTATCCGGGTCGGTGAGTTTATTTACCCCGTTGATTTCATAGTTCCAGAGACACAACCTGTGTCCAATCCTAGGGCTCAAACTCTTGTTAACCTAGGGCGACCATTCCTTGCTACTGACAATGCCATCATCAATTGTAGGAATGGATCCATGAGGTTAACCTTTGGGGACATGACTAGAGAAGTCAATGTCTTCAACCTAGGAAAACAACCCCGTGATGTAGAGGACCAAACATTTAAAGTCAACCTAATTGAGAACTTAACAAGTGAACATAGGAAAGAATTGAAACTAGAAACTAAGTGTGACTTCGGGTTAAAGTCTGACGACTTTAATCTTGATCAGGTTGTTGAGTCAGCTATGAATTGGGCCTCGAACCCTGTTTCACCAAATATAGAGCCAACAAATTTGACTAATCCTTCCAGTGAGCCTTCCTCTTCCTTAGAATTGAAAGCCTTACCTGCGCATCTCAAGTACGTTTATCTAGGCAAATAAGAGACCTTTCCTGTTATCATTGCCTCCCATTTAAATGAAGGGAAGACGAAGATCTTAAAGCAATTCTAAGAAAACATAGGGAAGCTATTGGTTGGACTATGACTGATATAAAGGGATTGAGTCCAACCATAGTTCAACATCACATTCATCTCAATGAAGATGCAAGACCTAAAAGAGACCCGCAGCGTAGGTTAAACCCTATAATGCAAGAGGTTGTTCATGCTGAAATTATAAAACTCTTAGACAATAGGATAATCTATTCCATTTCTGATAGCCAATGGGTCAGTCCTGTCCATGCGGTTCCAAAGAAATCCGGTTTCACCGTAGTGAAAAATGAGAACAAAGAGTTGGTCCAAACTCGACTTCCCACGAAGATTCGAGTTAGCATTGACTATAGGAAGCTTAATGCTGCAACTCGTAAGGACCATTTTTCACTTCCCTTCATTGATCAAATGCTTGAACGTTTGGCGGGCCATGAGTATTACTGTTTCTTGGACGGTTACTCGGGGTATAATCAGATTCTTATTGCTCCTGAGAACCAAGAAAAAACTATATTCACATGTCCATTTGGGACATTTTCTTATCGTCGAATGCCCTTCGGCTTATGCAATGCCCTTGCAACATTTCAACGTTGCATGTTGAGTCTTTTTTCTGATATGGTATAATAATTCTTAGAAATCTTCATGGATGATTCTCCATCTACGGAGATTCATTCACTCAATATCTCCACCATTTAGAACTTGTCCTCCAGCGTTGTGTTGAGAAAAATCTGACACTGAACTGGGAGAATACCACTTCACGGTAAAACATGAAATTGTCTTGGGTCATGAATTCTCCAAGAAAGGAATTGAAGTGGATAGAGCCAAAATTGAGGTTATTATAAAGCCTCCTATGCCCAAATGCGTGAAGGATATTAAATCCTTCTTAGGACATGCTGGTTTTTACCGAAGATTTATCAAGGATTTTAGCAAGATTTCTAAGCCCTTGACTAATGTGTTAGCTAAGGACGTGTCCTTCACTTTCGATACTGAATGTATGAATTCTTGGGAAAAGCTTAAGAGAGAGCTTATTTCTGCACCAATCATATCTGCACCGGATTGGTCTAAGTCGATCGAAATCATGTGCGATGCTTCTGATTTTGCCATAGGCGCTGTCCTAGGACTACACATTGATAACAAGCAGCACGTTTTACTACTCTAGTAGGACTCTCAACGATGCTCAATTGAACTACACTACTACTGAGAAGGAATTCTTGGCAGTAGTATTTGTCTTAGAGAAATTTCGTCCCTACCTACTAGGGTCCAAAACCACCATTTTCACCGACCATTCTGCGCTTAGGTACCTCATGATGAAGAAGGATGCCAAGGCCTGACTCATTCGTTGGATCCTCCTTCTTCAAGAATTTAATCTCGAGATTCGAGACAAGAAAGGCGTAGAAAATGTCATTGCTGACCATCTCTCACGAATCCCTAATTCTCCATGCAACGAATTACCCATAAATGAGGATTTTTCTAATGAAAATCTCTTAGCTATCTTTAGGGAACCTTGGTTTGCTGATATAGTGAATTACTTAGTCACAAATCAAACTCCGTCTCATTGGTCCAAAAATGATATATACCGGTTCTTATCTCAAGTCCGGTATTTCTTTTGGGAGGAACCGTATCTTTTTAAGTACTGTTCTGACCAAATTATTAGGAGATGCATTTCCGATGAAGAGGTTAAGAGTGTTTTATCCTTTTGTCACGAACTTGCATGCGGTGGACATTTTTGTCCCCGCAAGACTGCTGAAAAAATGCTACAAAGTGGGTTCTATTGGCCCACTTTGTTCAAAGATGCTTATGAATTTTGCAAGATGTGCTCTAAATGCCAGATGGTAGGAAAGATCTCAAAACGAGATATGATGCCCCTCAACCCAATTCTAGAAATAAAACTCTTTGATGTTTGGGGCATCGACTTTATGGGTCCATTTCCTAACTCATTTGGAAACCAATACATATTGGTTGCTGTGGACTATGTGTCCAAGTGGGTAGAAGCCATTCCTAGTAGAACTAATGATAACAAAGTTGTCATAAAGTTTTTGAAAGAGAACATTTTCTCACGCTTTGGAGCTCCTCGTGCTATCATTAGTGATAATGGCATTCACTTTTACAATAGATCCTTTGAAGCTCTTATGCGAAAGTATGCCATAACTCACAAGTTGTCCACACCTTATCATCCTCAAACCAGTGGGCAGGTTGAGGTTTCCAATAGACAAGTCAAGCTTATCTTGGAGAAGACTGTGAACCAAAACCGAAAAGATTGGTCCACCAAACTTGTAGATGCCCTATGGGCCTACAGGACCGCTTTCAAGACAATTCTAGGGATGTCTCCTTATAGGTTAGTCTATGATAAAGCTTGTCACCTACCCGTTGAGTTAGAGCACTGGCCTTATGGAAGCAGTTGAATTTTGACTTGACTAAGGCCGGTGACCTTCAAAATTACAAATTTCCGAATTAGAGGAGTTAAGAAATGAGGCCTATGAAAATGCTAAGATCACTAAAGATAGAGTTAAGATTTTTCATGATAAACACATCATAAGAAAAACCTTTGTCCCTAGACAAAAAGTCTTACTCTATAATTCTAGGCTTCATCTTTTTTCAGGAAAATTAAAATCAAGTGACACCAAGAATGGACTGGGCCACTCGTTGTAAAAACGTGTTTCCACACGGTGCTGTAGAGATCAGTGACACCAAGAATGAAAATGACTTTAAGGTAAACGGTCAACGCCTTAAACCTTTCTTGGAATCGGTGCCGGTAAATGAACGGCTATGGGTCTTTTTGACCCAGTGTATCGGTAACTTTCCACTTTTTCATTTTATTTCATGCATCTATAAATTTCTTTCATACATTGGGGACAATGCATGAGATAGGTGTGGCGGAGGGCTCTAACATGACTAATATAAAACCAAAAAAAAAGAAGAAGAAGAAAACAGAGAAAAAAATTATATATATTTATTTAAAAAACTTTTTGAAAGGTAAGAACAATATTTTGATATATTTTTTGTAAGAAATTAAGTCAATTTTAAGAAATAGGAAAATCATAATTAGGATTTCTTACACTTGGTCAAAATAAGATGACTTGTTTAATTTTTAGGGTTAGAAGAAAATTTGTGAAAGTAATTTAGTCTCGATCTTTACCTTGATGAAATATGCACACTTTATACACTTACATGCTTAGGGTTCAAAGACAAAGACTCTTATGCCTTATAAAAAAAAGAAAAAAAACTATATATGTATAAAAAAATAAACAAATTTAATTATTGATTAGCTAGGTTTTGGTCTTAGCAAGCCTTGGTATTTATGCAAAAGATAATTAGATAAGTTTGAAATATATATATATATATATATATATATATATATATATATATATATATATATATATAAATCCTCTGATTAAGTTGGGTATTTGTGCCTCATGAAGTATAAGTATTCATGCCTAAAGGGGTACATTTTATAAATAAAAATCCTTGGTTTCGTGGCCTTATATGCTCGAGTGTTTAAGTCCTTAGGGGTGTTTTCTCACCTGGTGCCCTAAAACTGTCTGGTTTGGGTGTCACCGACTAAAGGCTCGTTACATGGGCAGATTAGAAAGCCTAATGGATTGAGGAATAAATACCACCAAAAATAAATATAAATAAGGTATGGAAGTTAATGTTAAAGAACCCTTAGGCAAACTTCACGGTCACGATGGTGCATATGACTCAGGGTAAAGTAGTAGACTAGATGAGAAATACAATTTGACTTCTTACATTGATTGATGACATGCTTTTTAGAGATTAAGTTTAGGAATGAAAAGTTTGATATTCTTATAACTTATAAATTACTTGAACCCTTGCAAATATACTTCAAGTATTTTCTCTTTTCAAAATGCTTTTTGAAAATACTAACATTTTTTCCCTTTCGTTATAGATTTTATGGGTGCAATCCACTGAAAACCCTCACGAGACAAAACTCATTCTCTAGGGGTAACCTAGAGGTTTAACGGCTTGTTGCACATGCTCAGTGCAATCGAGTGACCTGCGAAAGTGGTCTAATAATTGATTAGGATTAGTTTGATGTTTTGCTCGAGGGAGAGCAAAATATAAGTGTGGGGGTGTGATCGGTCACATATATTGTATACATATTGTCACATTACCATGCTTATTATCTAAATAAATCATATTAATAAGTTATATTTTTCTTTATAAAATGCAAGCCCATTGCTTAAAGATAGGAAAGAGAAACGAGCCCAAAAGCCCATCAAATTCTGATTTAATTCAGAATAAATTCGAAATCAGGGAATCAGGACAGATCTTGGCAAATCAGAGAGGTTGAAAACCAGTTGAAATGAATCTTCCCAAATCAAGCGGTTGAAGCCAACAATCAAAGATCGTTTCGTCAAATTTGGGAGTTGAAACAGTGAATCCAGCAAGATACAAGGCAGCCAAAGCCCACGCCAGCCAATCCTCCACCAGGATGTGGCCAATTGGCCACATCCTGGCCCAGAAACCGCGGCCCATGCCGCGGATCCGCGGCTTATTGGTGGAGATAAGGGGAGCGTTTGATCCCCTTATGCGTTTGATCCCCTTATCTCCTCACTCCTTTCCCTCTGGGGTTTTGCCTATAAAAAGCAGGATTTTGTACAGAAAAAAGGATCGGAACTTAGATTTAATTTTTCTCTTTATTTTTAAGGTTTAGGCTCTTTGTTAGATAGTATAGAAGTTATAACTCTATTTTATAATTTGTAGTTCAGATCAAATACAAGTGAGAGAGAGGAATTGAGTGATTGTAATCCGAAAATTGAAGTGACATCAATAAAAGGATCAAGCTTTCTCTTCTACCACTCCAATTCACGGTATGTCTTGCTTTATTTACATGTATTATTTTTCATCTTCCATGAGTAGCTAATTTCATTTTCTGGGCTCACTATTGTTCCTCTCTACGATCCCTCTTCTTTTTGAATGGTTTTGTTGAAAAGACCCAATGAATCATTTGCATGCCTAAACTAAGCTTTTCTTATTGAAAGTGTTCTTGAAGGCACATGAGGATGGGTTTGAATTTTTAAACTTCTACTTCTTTTAAAAACGTCTCTTGAACTTATTTTTATCTCATGCTTGACTAATTGATGATATAACATTCAATTCAAGACGATTTCTTAAAGAAAAGAGTTAACTTTTCCAACTATCTTATGTGTTTTGCTTAAAACTTTCTAAAATCAATCTTAAGTTTTTGCCTATGATTAAGTTGAGGCACTAAGGATTTCAATAGAAGAACACATCATTGAGTAGTGGATAGTGAGCCCAGATCTTCTTCTTATATTAAAAACAACAAATCACTCTACAAGCTTTTTAAATCACCTTTTCCAAAGCCTTCTCTAAATTTGCAATTTTTCTTTTAATCATTTCCCTTCTCTCCATTCTCTTTTTCAACTTAAAAGAAAGACACCAACTTCATTTTTTGCTACTTAACAAAAACACCAAGAAGTTTCTATCGCATTCCTCCTCGTGGACACGACCCGTTAGCCCAAAGCTACACAGTAATTCTCTCTTATCACTTTGATTTTGTAATCACCAAGGATCCATGTGAGGCAACTATCACTAAGAGGTTAGTATGGTTAGTGAAACAATTAGTAGTTAGTAGTCATGAGTTTTCTTTTATCTTATTTTAAAAATCAATTTCAAATACTTTTATCATTTTCTTCATTATTTTCACCAACTTCTTAGTTCTTCTTTTGTTCATCTTCTTTTTATTTTTAAAATCACTTCTCTTTTGTTTTCACATCGCCGCCTTCATCGCTTTCTCCACCTATCACTTTCAGATTTATTTTCTTTTCTTTATCTTTTTCTCATTCTTTTACAAAGAACAACTTGTTAATATAACATGTGAATAAAAACTGTTAATGCTTCTATCGCCTCCCGTCCCTGTGGATTCGACCCGTTGAGCCAATGCTATAACGGAAGTATCGAGGGAACATTAGCACGTATACATTTTCATTGATTTCATAAAATACACATTTTTCAAGTGCTTAAGAGATAGAAATGTTTCAGTATTATTAATTAATTTACAAAAAATCAGTTAAGAATTTCTTCTTAGTTTTGGAAACAAAAGAAAGTTAAGTTAGAAGAAAGAGCAGTAAAAAGAGAAGAAGCAAATTGAAAGGAAGTGTTTGTATTTTTTATTTTTTAAAAGAAATTAAAAGGAAAGAAAAAACATGGTTAAAATCAATGAGTGCTCCTACTAGTGTACTTACCTCTTAATGTTTGCTTCACCTTGAATCTTTAGCAACAACTTACCTTGGCTTGAAGGTGATCACTGCATGAAATATAAGATTATCCTCATTCCAAACTATCTAATATTGTATCATCAAAACTTTGAAAAGCAAGCATGAAATGATACAGAACTTAACCATTTAGAAGTGGGGATCCATCATCATAAACCATTAGTGGCTCTTGCGAAGGCAAGGCCTATTTGAGGCCATTAGATCCATACGGTTTGAGATCAAACATAAGAGGGAAACATTAAAGAAAAATAAAAAGAATAACATAAAAAAACAAGCTTCAATTACATCGAAAAACTATAAGAAAAATGAACAAGTTACATCAAATTTCACTCTTGAAACCACTCTCTCACTTTTTCTTATGAATCTCTCTCTAATCTAGCAATGAAGAAAATAGAAAATTACATAAGAATAAAAAAAAATTCTAAGTTAAACTAGAGTAAGATCCTAATCCTAGCTCTCTCTGTTTCTCTGGTGCCTGTCTGCCTTCTGAATTTGCAGGTACCCTAGGCACAGCCCTCGGGCGAACATACCAATAGGCATTGGCCTTGTATCCTCTGGGTTTCGTGATAGCGACACTGCGAGTAACTGCTCTGCGGGCTGTCCAATAGGAATTAGCCTAATACCCTCTAGGTTTCGTGGTAGCTTTGCAGGGTGGTCGCCTACTCATCCCTCGAGCTGGGCTACCCAACATAAATTGGCCTTGTACACTTTGGGTTTGTGGTTGCTCCGCCATGAGGTTGATCGCTCTACAGATCTTCTACTTGTTATTTTTATACGTGTGTATATTTGATACAATTATTTGTGCAGGTAACTAAATCCTCCCAAATCAATCGGTTTTCAACCTCTCTGATATGCCAAGATTTACCCTGATTCCCTGATTTCAAATTTATTCTGAATTAAATCAGAATTTGGTGGGATTTTTGGCTCGTTTCTCTTCACTCTCCTTTAGCAATGGGCCTATAAATAAATTAAACAATAATTAGGAACAAGCAGAGTTTATTTAATAATAAGTATGAGAATATGATAATAAATGTGCAATTTTAGCGACCAATCACACCCGCATACCTATCTTTTGCTCGTCCTCGAGCAAAACAACTAAACTATACTAAAAATTATTAGACCACTTTCGCAGGTCACTCGAATGCACTGAGCATGTGCAACAAGCCGTTAAACCTCTAAGTTTCCCTAGAGGACGAGTTTTGTCTCGTGAGGGTTTTCAGTGGATTACACCCACAAAATCCATAAAGAAAGAGAAACAAAGAGTTAGTATTTTCGAAAAGCATTTTGAAAGAGAAAAATATTTGAAATATAATTGTAAGATTTAAGTAATCTATAAGTTATAGGAAAACTGAATTTTTCATTGCTAAACTTAGTCTCTATTCAAAAATTTGTTATCAATCAAAGTAAGGAGTCAAATTGTACTTCTCATCTAGTCTATTTACTTTACCCTGAGTCATATGCACCTTGTGACCGTGAAAATTTTGACTAAGGGTTCTTTAACTCTAACTATTATGCCTTATATATATATATATATATATATATATATATATATATATATATATATATATATATATATATATATATATATATTTGGTGGTATTATTCCTTAGTTCTATTAGGCTTTCTAATCTGCCCATGTAACGAGCCTTTAATCAATGACTCCCAAACCAAACGGTCTTAGGGCACCGGGTGAGAAAACACCCCAAGGACTTAAGGACTCGAGCAAATAAGGCCACAAAACTAAGGATTTTATTATATGAACCCCTTTTAGGCGTGAATACTTATGCTTTATTAGGCACAAATATCCAGCTTAATCAGAGGATTATATATATATATATATATATATATATATATATATATATATATATTTCTCAAACTTATCTAATCATCTTTCGCATAAATACTAAGGCTTACTTAGGCCAAAGCACTTAGCTAATCAATAATTAGATTTGTTCATCTTTCATAGATATATTTTTTTTCTTTTTCTTTTTTTTTGTAAGACATAAGAATCTTCGTTTTTTTTTTGAACCCTAAGTGTGTAAGTGTATGAAGTGTGTATATTTCATTAAGGTAAAGATCAAGACTAAATTACTTTGACAAATTATCTTCCTAACTTAAAAAATCAAACAAATAATCTTATTTTGACCAAGTTTAAGAAATACTAATTTTGATTTTCCTATTCCTTAAAATTGACTTAATTTCTTACAAAAAATATGTCAAAATATTGTTTCTATTTTCAAAAAGTTTTTAAAAGTAGAGAAAATGTTATTTTTTTTAATAAAAAGAAAAACCTAAGTTATGTTAGAACCCTCCCCCACACCTATCTAATGCATTGTCCTCAATGTATGAATTAATGCATAGATGCATGAAAAAGAAGACAGGGAAGGAAAATACTACCTTAAGGTGGTGGTTCAAGTGGTGCTCTGATTGGTCCACGAAATGCGGCCCAATTGACTTTGTAAGGAGTTCGGAGGAACTCACCAAAAATCTCTCTAATATAACCCATTAAAATGATTTATCCATGAAGGATTTTAATTAAAATTTAACCCCATCTAATTTCCAAATTCCATAATTAATTTCGGAGTCAAATTTGTCAACTGCCTTGTCCCAAAATGGAGTGTGAAAGGATAGAATGATTGACTTAGACTCAGGAAGTACTGGAACTAATACCGACTCAGGAAAGTGACTTAAGTCAAGTAAAGGTTCAGTAGTCGAGATTGGTTCAGGAAGTGGGTCCAAATCAAGAAGTTGAAACTCAAGTCCACATTTATTTTCCCACAATGGAATGTGACTTAAAATTGGTGATTCAATTTCAAGAATGACAGGTGTGGGAATCAAAACTGACTCTAAAATATTACTCAAATCGGGTAACAAAATAGGAGTCAATATTGATTCGGAAATTTGAACTGGATCACAAATTGGAGAATCTAGGTCACATTTCTCATTGAGTTTAATTTCATAAAAATGAGAACTTGCCAATTTGTCAATGAGACTTTCAAAAATATGAAATTGGTCAAGTTCAATAAAATGATCATCAAAGATGGGCGATTCAATTTCATTATGAATTGGCACAGGATCCAATGTTGACTCAGGAAAAAGATTGAAATCAGGTGAAGACATTGGAGTCATAATTGAATCAGGAAGTAGAATTGAATCACTAGGTTGGGGTTCATGATCATATTCATTCTCAAGTTCAATTTCAGGAAAGGGATAACTTGCCAAACTGTCAATGTCATTTTTAAAATTTGGAGTTTGGGCAAGTTCAAATGATTGTTCTGAAATTGAACCTTGTTTTTCAAACAAAATGACTCTTCGGCTCTAACAGAATGGTTAGCGACATCAGAACTGGCCAAACGGTGAGAACGTAGACTTTGGACCCTCATATCTATGTCATGATTACGAGCGTTTTGAGCCTGACTCATGGCTTCAAGCATCTTTTCATAGTTGATTGGTTCATTGTTTTGTTGAAAAGATGAAGTGTTGTCTTGGAATTGGTGGTGAAATTGTGAGTCCATCAGATTTTGTGATTTTTCTTTGGACTCACGCATACTCATTTTCAAAATTGATGGCTTTCTATTTTGGACTGGTGGAACTGAGTATGAATCTTGGAAATATTGTGGACAAGGTGGATAAGGAGGGCAAGTTGGTTAAAAATTAGACTCGGGGGAGGTGAATCCCCACTGGCTCTGTGAAGAGTTGAAATTATTCTGAAATTATGGTTATAAGATTGGGGGCATGGGTTATATTGATTCGGATAAGACCAATCCGGCACACTGAGTTGGTTAAAGTTATGATATGCCGGGTTGGTAATGTCCGAAAAAGAGGTTGGTGTGTAATATGGATTACCATTAAAATTGAAAAAATTGTTGTTATACGCCATATCACACAATAAAACACAAATAAAGGAAAAAAACAAACAAATAAGCAAACAAAAAAAAAAATTCTAACCTAAGTTAGGGTAGTACTTTGACCTAGACGACTCCTAACTGGTTAGACTGTCCATATGAGGTATAATGCAGACTTTGACCACAAGCTAATCAGCCAAGTCAGGGCAAGATTGGTGGGAGGTTATCCGTCAAAGACAATCCTTAATTAAGTAACCACCAATCTTCGGGTTTCGGCCCTTAATCCCCTTCCTAGACACTGATTTGACAGGAGCCAAATTCCAACACCTTTCCCCCTTAGGATAATCTCCTAATTGAGTCCGAGATGTCCTTAGGGCCAACGTCTACTCATTTTTAGTTAGGCTTGGGTTAGTGAGTGAGAAGATTGTTTGTGGGCTAAGGGAGGGTAATGACTTCCCCACCTTATCTTGTTTATAGGACAAGCCCTTAAGTCAATTTAGTGCAGTGTACAAGTATATAGAAAAAAGTAAAATTCAAGCAATATTTCATACAAGAATGAACCTTATACTAAATGCTATGCACATATACCTTGGCTCCAGCACTCTTCAATAATAAATAGAAAATGAAATGAAATAGACACGTGCCTAAATGCAAAGTCTAAGTCATTTTTAGCATTTACAATCAACTTTTTACTGTTGTGTTAGAAATATATATACAGTGAGTCAAACAAAGAGATAAATGCTACGGAAATTCAGATTTTCAATTCAGCCAACCTGCAAAAATACAGGTTAGTAGTTTACTCAGTTTTGCCACTGGAATGTAGCAAATCTGAGGGCTTCTTGGCTCTACTTTCTTGAGCAGAGTCCAAGGCCACTTATGTGTCCACTGCAGCAAGAATTCCTTGTTGTTGAATCTGTACAAAAAAACAAAGAAGAAAGTTAACCAAAAATGTAAACTTTTAAAGAGAGTAACTTACCGTCCCTCTCCGGCAACGGCACCAAAATTTGATTGAGGTTTAACCTGCACACAAAATACAGAATTTCAGAACTTTAAAATAAAGAGTGCAAGTGCACAATTCTACCGCAATAGCAAGTGACTATGCGGGTCGTGATCCACAAGGAGGGACTAGCGATGGAAGCTTTTTTTAGTAAGTCTTCTTTTAAGATACAAAGTATGGTTAAAGTTCTTCTTTAGTTCTTTAAAAGAAAAAGAAAAAATTGAGTTAAAGTTGAGTTAGAAAGAAAGTGATAAATTGAGAAGGTGGGAAAATGAAAAATGGATTATATACAAAGAAATTGAAAAGGGTGATAAAAATGGTTGGAGATTGTGATATTGAAACTAAAGAATAAAAGAAAAAGAAAGACAACCTAAAAATTACTTACCTCTTCACTGCTCATATACCTTGGATTCGTTGCGACGACTTACCTTGTCCTTGAAGGCAATCAAGCATGGTGTATAGGATCTTCCCCATTCTCGATCTATACCAAGAATAAAATGGCAAACTATACTAGCAAGAGAAGGGTTGTTCATCATCATAGGCCATCAAGGGCACTTGCAAAGGCTAAGCAGTCTCGAGGCTATCAGATTCTCTTGGATTGCAACATATCAGAGGAGAGTAAAATAAAACAAGAGTAAAGAAAGAAAAAGAAACTTTGATTCGATTCAAATAACAATGAAAGAAGAGATCACTTACACTGGTGTCACCTGCAGTACAAGCTTGCTCTCATTCCTCCATGAAAGTCGTCTCTCCTCTCAGTTACATAAAGAAAAGTAAAATTTACATAAAAAGAAAACTAAAAACCTAAGTTACAAACTACAAACTTAGCCTAAATTCTATTCTCTGCTTGGTCGTTCCATTTTCAGTGAAAATCCTGCCCTTTTATAGGCAAAAACTAGAGGGGGAGGAGTGAGAAGATAAAGGGATCAAACGCTCCCCTTATCTCGACTAAAGAGCCGCATATCCGCGGCTCTGGCCGCGGATCCACGGCCTAGCTGTGGCCAGGTAGCCACAGCCGGGGGGGTACAGCTCTAGATTTTGAGATTTAGCTTTATCTGGTTCTGGATTTCTCGTTGCAGCTTCTGATTTTGACGAAACGATCTTTGATTTGTTGGCTTCAACCGCTTGATTTGAGAGGATTCATTTCAACCAATTTTCAACCTCTCTGATATGCCAAGATTTACCCTGATTACCTGATTTCGAATTTATTATGAATTAAATCAGAATTGGTGGGCTTTTTGGGCTCGTTTCTCTTCACTCTCCTTTAGCAATGGGCCTATAAATAAATTAAACAATAATTAGGAACAAGCAGAGTTTATTTAATAATAAGTATGAGAATATGATAATAAATGTGCAATTTTAGCGACCAATCAGTAACTACTCAGCCTTCGGGCCTAGACCTCAGAAGTTAGCTTCGTCAGGAGCCTAACTCCACCGTGTGCAACGAGCTGAGCTTCATTGCATAGCCTCGTCAGATACGGCTTAGCTATGCTCCTACTTTGCTCAGCCTCAAAACTTAAACCCTCTGGGTTTTTCTAGCTACATTGGGAGCCTAGCTCCAACGTGTGCTGCGAGCCGAGCTTCATTGCCTAACCTCATCAGGCACGACTTACCTATGCTCCTGCTTTGCTTAGCCTTCAGGCTTAAACCCTCTGGGTTTTGCTAGCTTCACAAGGAGCCTAGCTCCGCTGTGTGTGATAGGTAGTAAAAAATGCATATTTATCACTACATTTACTATCACATTTTCATATTTATTCCTACAATTATGCACTATTACTAATGTTTTATTATTTAATGTGTGCAAGCCTTGAGTATTTATTTAAATAAAGAATAAAAGCCTAAATGAAGCCCAAAGCCCATATCCAAGCCCAATGCAAAAGTTACAATTACCAAATGCCAAAGTTGCAATTACCAAGTGCAAAAGTTGCAAATACTAAAAGAAGAGGGAAAGGATAGACTTCTACTCAACCCTAAATGCTTGCAGGACAAGGATAAAGATAAAAGGAGGAGAGTGCAAAGATAAAATTCGTTTTAAAGAGATTTGAATTTAGGGTAACTTGCTTCCCAAGTTATCACGAATTTTCAAAATAAAGAGTCGGGATGCCAGATCTAAATGGATATACCCAGATGGATGGACCAGAGGAGGCCACGCGCTTATGGATATACCCAGATGGATGGACCAGAGGAGGCCACGCGCGAAAGCGCGTGGCCAGGGATAAGGCTATGGCCACAGAAACGCGGCCAAAGCCGTGTTTCCGCGGCCAGATGGATGATACAGAATACCTGCTTTCACAGGAGAGTCATACCGGGACTCTACTTCTTTCATCTCCTATAAATACCCCTGCAGAGCAACAGAGAAGGGAGTACAGTCGAGTACAGAGATAAATTTAGTATTTTTCTTAGGCTAACTTGTAGATTGTAATTTAGGTTTTGTTTTCTTTTTTGCAATTTTTAATTTTCTTTATGTAACTGAGAGGAGAGGATACTTTCATGGAGGAAGGAGATCAAACTTGTACTGAAGGTGACATCGGTGTAAGTAATTTTTTCTTCCATTGTTAATTGAATCAAATCAAAGTTTATTTTTGTTTTTCTACTTTTGTTTTGTTTTTGTTTCCCTCTTTTGTGTTTGTTGATCCATATGAAACCAAGAGCTTCGAAGTTGCCTTCTCCTTGCAAGTGTCATTGATGGTTTATGGTGATGAAGATCTATTTCCATGGTAGTATAGCTCGCCTTTTATTTGTAGTATAGATCGGGAATATGGAAGATCTCATATTCCATGCTTCGTTCGCCTTCAAAAAAGGTACATCATTGACACGGTTCCAAGGTAAGAAGACGCCGAAGAGGTAAGTAAGTTTTTAGTTTTTAGTTGTCTTTCTTTTAATTTTAGTGTAAATCACCAACACCACAATATTCCCAATCTTTTTCACACTTCTTCAATTTCATTGTAAATATCACTTCTAGTTTCTCCATCTTCTTAATCTACCACTTTCTTTCTGACCTGACTTTAACAACTATTAATTGTAGCATAAAAGAGAACTTACTAAACAAGCTTCTATCGCTAGTCCCTCCCTGTGGATCACGACCCGCATAGCCACTTGCTATAGCGGTAGAATTGAGTACCTTGCACATCATATTCTTAAATCTGAAATACTATATTTTGTGTGCAGGTAAAACCTCAATCAAAATTTTAGCGCCGTTGCCGGGGAGAGACGGTAAGTTATTCTCTAAAAAAAAAAAAACTAATTCTTTTATTCTTTCTGTTTGCAGGTTCAGAGAACAGGAAATCTAACAGCAGCAAAGGACACATAGCAACTCTGTGCCTCTGCCCTCGAAGGCAGAGCAGCAGAGCCTACTACAGAGCCGCGTTTGCGCGGCAATAGCCGCGTTTCCGCTTCCTGAGTAGTTCACTACTTGGTTTTCTGCAGGTTGCTAAAATTAAAATATTTGTTTACTGCTCTGTTAACTTTTCTCTGTGATTACCCTGCACACTGCTAATTAATTAACAGTAACCTATTTGTTGAAAAATAAAAAAATTAGACTCTTGCATATAGGCACGTGTCTATTTAATTTTTTTAATTTCTGTTGAAGAGTGCTGGAGACAAGGTACGTTCGCATTGCACATAGACTAGGAAGCACCCTTGACTGATTTACTGCTTTTGAGTGAATATTTGTCTATTGCTTTACACGTGCACTAAATTGACTTAAGGGCTTATCCTATAAATAAGATAAGGTTGTTGGCCCAGAGGCCTTCCACTCTAGTTTTGATGATGATTAACTCATGTAGTTATGTGTACTAATTATCTTGTGATGTTTTAGTTTCAGATCATTAACCAAGATATTAGTAAGTGATTAGCTTCAACAAGATAGTTTGGAAGCATTCACATGATGTTCAAGAGCCCGAGCGTCAAAGATCATACATAGCACTCATTGGAGTCAAGCTCGGTGAATCAAGTTTTGGATCGAGTCGGCTTGGAGACGGCGCTCTACAAGAAGACATCGGTACCTTAGTTTAGTTTTGTGTTTAGATCCAAATTGTAAAGATTAGAATAGTATGATTTGCTCAAGTTCACAACACACACGTTTCACGTTTTTAAATATTGGTTTTCGGTTTTAGGTTTAACCGATCTTGGTTTTCATGAATTGATAGATTCAAAACAAGTTTACATGGTTTAATGTATATTAGATTTGCTCTATATACATGCATGCTTCAACTATTTAGACAAACTTAGTTTTGACTTACTTATTCATGTGTTTTATGTTTTGGTATTTTTAACAAAACATATTTTGGAATTAAAGTCAAAAACATGGATATATATATGTTTCATGTATATAGGATTATATCCATATACATCATGCCTAAATGTTGTTTAATATCGTGTTTTTGTAATTGGATGAGTTTTGGACAAAATGTATCTTCTATTCAAAAATCCAAGTTTTAGAAAATACAGTTTTTGGATTTTGGTAAACATGATAAGACACAAAAATGTTTCAAGATGTTTGAAATTTGTGTTGAAATTTTTAACATAAGTTTATATTTCAATATAAAATGATAAAACCATTTTGTGTAATTTTAGAGATTTTATGGGAATTTATTGAATAATAAATAACATGTTTTTGCTGACCAGAACAGCCTCTGCCAGGCTAGGTCGTCGACCTCTACGGGTCGACTGCAGCAAGTAGCCGGTCGACCGTATCAGTCGACCGACGTGCACGGATACGTGCACGCTGGCTGCCTCTTGGTCCGGTCGACCGACTGAAAGCAGGTTGCTCTCTGTTTTCTACGGTCGACCGTCAGGTCGACCGGTAGCTGCCAATGGTCAAAAATTGACCGTTGGACGGTCGACCGGACGGTCGACCGGTAGTGCATTTTGGCAGATTCTGCTGCCAGCGGCTATATTTTTCTTGGGGCTATAAATACCCCATTAATGGCCAGTTTTCAAAAAGAATTTTTGGACGAATTTTCTGAGCTTTCTCTAGAGTTTTCACAGCAATCAAAAGAAGTTTTTGGGCTTTAATTGAACAATCCATTTGGTGTTTTGCTAGGGTTTGGAAAATCAAGAAAGAGTTTTTGGGAAAAGATTTTGATTCAACTTCTTCATATTGGTTTCTAGTTTTTCCCAAAGATTTGCTTTGAGTTTTTGATTTCCATTCCTTTGGTTTTCTCCACACTTGAGCTACATCTACTTTCTTACTCTATAGGATCTTTGTGTGGGAGAAAGAGATTGTTTGTGGTTGTTAGACCACCAAGTTGTAAACCCAAAATTTGCTTGGCTTTGTGCCTTTCCCTCATTGTGTTGAGGAGGTTGTGCAAGTGGGTTGTATCCCTCAAGTTGTGAGGTGATCCTTGTGTTGCTTTGTGCTAATCCCTCAAGTTGTGAGGTGATTATTTGTTGGCTTGGAGTTGTGCCTCAAGGAGGAGGTTGTGTTTGTAAGGAGAGGAGTTTGGTACTCCTTGTAATTGTTATTGCCCCAAATCCTCGGTGGAGGTTCCCTTTGTGGGAGTCCTTTGTGGACAAGCTAGTGGAGTTGAAATCCTTCTGTGTGAAGACGGGGATGTAGAGCTGGGTGCTCGAACCTCAAAACATATCGTGTTGTTTGCGCTAGATCCCTTGACTCTTACTCTCTCTCTCTCTCTTACTTTGTGCCTTGCATTATTTCATATTGTTAATTCATACTTATATGCTTGGCTTGGTTGTGTGCATCACTTGTTGGTTGCACTTGAGTGTGCATTGCAATTAGTTTTTAAATTCTGCATTAAGTTCATTAGATTAGCATTATCACCTATTCACCCCCCCTCTAGGTGATTTCAAAGGTGGGGATTTCATCACCCTTCCTTAGCCCACAAACAATCTCCTCACTCACTAACCCAAACCTAACTAAAAATGAGTAGATGTTGGCCCTAGGGACATCTCGGACTCAATTAGGAGATTATCCTAAGGAGAAACGGTGTTGGAATTTGACTCCTGCCAAATCAGTGTCTAGGAAGGGGATTGAGGGCCGAAAGCCCGAAGATTGGTGGTTATTTAATTAAGGAACGTCTTTGACGGAAACCTCCACCAATCTTGCCCTGACCTGGCTGATTAGCTTGTGGTCAAAGTCTGCATTATACCTCCCTGTGGATCACGACCCGCATAGCCACTTGCTATAGCGGTAGAATTGAGCACCTTGCACATCATATTCTTAAATCTGAAATATTATATTTTTGTGTGCAGGAAAATCTCAATCAAATTTTGGCGCCGTTGCCGGGGACAGTCTAACCAGTTAGGAGTCGTCTAGGTCATAGGTCTACCCTAACTTAGGTTAGAATTTTTTTTTCTTTTTTTTTGTTTGCTTATTTGTTTGTTTTCTTTTTCCTTGTTTGTGTTTTATTTGTGATATGGATTATAACAACAATTTTTTCAATTTTAATATAATCCATATTACACATCAACCTCTTTTTCGGATATTACCAACCCGACATATCATAACTTTAACCAACCTAATGTGCCAGATTGGTCTTTGAAAATAACCTAGAGGGGGTGAATAGGTGATAATGCTAATCAATGCACAATTTAAAAAATATGATGCACAATCTCACAAAGCAAGTGAATATAGCAATGAAAGTAGAGAGCAAGTAATAAGAGCAATGAAAGTAAAGCAAGAATCAAGTGCAAGTAAACCAAACGCAAACACCAAGAATTGTTATCGAGTTCGAGCACCCAGCTCTACTTCCCCGCCTTCCCCAGAAGGATTCCAACCACTTCCACTATCACAAAGATGTCACAAATACACCGGAGTACCCAACTCCACAATCTCAAGTACAAGTTCTCTCTTGGTAGTCAAAAGACCACAAACTTTCTCTTTCAAAATTCTCTTCCCTTACAAAGGTCCTTAGAGAACAATGAGTAGGAATGAAGCTCTTGTGTGCAAGGAGAAAAGAAAAAAATCAGAGAGTTCTTGAAAACACTTCAGAAAATGAGAGAGAATTTCAGCACAAAAACCAAGAAACCAAGTCTTTTTGAATGCCTTAAACTTGTGGAAATTTTGATAATTTTTCTAGTAACCAATCTCTTTCTAAACACCCCTATTTATAGGAGAGGGCTAGGGTTTAGAGATAAAACATATTTAAGGCTAATCAGAAAGTATTAAAACCAAAACATGTCACTTAAACACACTTGAGTGAGAAAAGGACAAAAATAAACCAGCTCAGAAAAATAGCCGTTACTGTTCAAACGGCTAGCCCGGTCGACCGGCCCGGTCGACCGCTAGTACTAAAAATAGCCGTTGCAGGCTACGGTCGACCGCCCGGTCGACCCAAACAAACAGAGCAGAGGTCTTTCAGGCAGGCATGTCTTGTCGACCGTCCCGGTCGACCGTGAAACGTGCACACTGATACGTGCTGCTGTCAGAACTCCGGTCGCCTGGGTCGGCCGACCAGCTTGACCTGACATGGGTCGGTCGACCCAGGCGGTCGACCGGCTCAGGTCAAAAGCCAAAACAAAAACAGATTTTGAGGAGAAATCTATTTTTAACAAAATAGTTTTAAATAGGAATCTATATAAGGGATAAAATATAGTTTGTAGGCTAAAGATTGTATGTACATAATATAGCAAAATGTTTGGAAACAAGATGTGCGCAAAAACGTGTGTGATAGAGCTTCAAACCTATTCACTATTCTTTAACAAAACTCTAAACTAAAAACAAATCTAATAAAGTATCTTGAGTAATCTTGAAGTCTTGAGTCATGCAATGCCTTGCTAGAGCCTTCTCTTCTATGTTCCTTCCTTGATGTGCAAAAAGCCTTCTTTGCCTTATGAACTTAGAACTTCTTGCAATAGCTAAGCAATGGCCTCCAAATATGGTACAAACCTGAAACTTATCTTAACAAACTAATTAGTACCATATAGCTCCTATTTGGTTTGTCATCATCAAAACTCTAAACAAATGGAGAGTGTAACCTTATGGTCAATGGCTAACAATCTCCCCTTTTTGATGATGACAAAACAAATGGGCTATAATCAAGAATATAGGGGAGGAGTAAGCTCCCCCTCAAATTATGCTATCATAAAATAATGTAAGGTGCAAGCAAAAACTATCAAACAAAAACCATATAATTAAAGATCATGAAATATGCTTGCAAAATACTTAAAAACAAGAATTCATAAAACACATCAAAACTTAAACTCAAAAACAAGAAATCATGAAAACTAATTAAACACAAGAAATCATGAAAACTAATTAAACATGTATAAACTCATATGGAACCAAAACCATATGAACTCATAGTTCAATCATAAAAACTCATTCTCCCCCCTTTTTGTCATACATCAAAAAGGGTTATGAAAACATTTTTATTCAATAACACAAACATTAAGTTCACCACAAATGAAAGAAAATCTAGCAAAATAAGTGGTTTAGTGAAAATATCGGCTAGTTGCAAATCCGTAGAAACATAATCAATATCTATATCTCCTTTCTCAAAATGATCTCTAAGAAAGTGATATCTAATCTCAATGTGCTTGGTCTTATTATGTTGATTTGCATTCTTAGTCATGTGTATAGTACTAGTATTATCACAAAATATTTTTATATGATCAAAATGCAAATCATAATCAAGGAGAGTATGTTTCATCCAAAGGACTTGTGCACAACAAGCCCCCGCGGCAACATACTCCTCCTTGGCGGTTGAGAGAGCTACGGAATTTTGTTTCCTAGAGGACCATGAAACAAGACAATTACAAGAAATTGACATGTCCCACTAGTACTCTTTCTATCTACTCTACAACCCGCATAGTCGGCATCCGAATAACTCGTCATTGAGAAATCTCCGGTTTTCGGATACCATAGACCCATCCCAATGTGCCCTTAATATAACGAATAATGCGTTTTACCGCAATAAGATGGGACTGTTTAGGACACGATTGAAATCTAGCACAAACACACACTAACATGATATCCGGCCTACTTGCCGTTAAATATAAAAGACTTCCTATCATGCTTCTATATAATTTAATATCAACATTTTACCTTGGTCATCTTTATCAAGCTTTGTTGTAGTCGCCATGGGATGTTGCAAGCCTTTGAGCCTTCAAGTCCAAACTTCTTTACGAGTTCCTTTGCGTACTTGGCTTGACTTATGAACGTCCCATTTGCAATTGCTTGATTTGGAGTCCAAGAAAGAAATTAAGCTCACCCATTGAAGACATCTCAAATTCAAGTTGCATGACCTTTTCAAAATCCTTGCATAAAAGCTCATTAGTAGAACCAAAAATTATATCATCAACATAAATTTGCACAATTAAAATGTCATTATCAACATGCTTAGTAAAGAGAGTTGTGTCTACTTTGCCTTTAACAAAATCATTTGAAATGAGAAAACTAGAAAGCCTTTCATACCAAGCTCTTGGAGCTTGTTTCAATCCATACAAAGCTTTATCAAGTTTAAAAACAAAATCGGGATGAACATGATCAATAAAACCGGGAGGTTGAGCAACATAAACTTCTTCATTTATAAAACCATTCAAAAATGCACTTTTCACATCCATTTGAAAAAGTTTAAAATTTTTGAAAGATGCAAAAGCTAGTGTCATCCGTATGGCTTCAAGCCGTGCTACGGGTGCAAAGGTCTCCTCAAAGTCAATTCCCTCAACTTGAGTGTAACCTTGGGCCACTAACCTAACTTTATTCTAATACATTTCCGGACTCATCCATCTTGTTTCTAAAGATCCACTTAGTACCAATTATTGGTCTATCGTGGGGCTTAGTAACAAGGTGCCAAACTTGGTTGCGTTCAAATTGATTGAGTTCCTCTTGCATGGCAAGCAACCAATATGAGTCTGTCTCGGCTTCGAGAATGCTTTTGGGTTCTAAATGAGAAATGAAAGCAAAGTTACCACATAGGTCATGGAATTTGGAGCGCGTTGTGACTCCTTTAGATGCATCACCCAAGATGAGCTCCTTAGGATGATTTGTAGCGTATCTCCAAGCTTTGGGAAGCGGTTGTGAGCTTTCCTCTTTATCCTCTTGAACATCACCAATAGGTTCTTGCTTTTCTTCTTGAGCGGGTGAGTCCTTCAAGGATAGTCTCTCCATGTCTTCACCTAATGGTCAATCTCTACAACATTCTCAACAACCACATTAGATTCTTCAAATTTAACATGCATGGATTCTTCAATGGTAAGTGAAGATCTATTAAATACTCTATATGCTTTGCTAGTAGAAGAGTATCCAACAAAGATAGCTTCATAAGCCTTAGCATCAAATTTACCCAAATTATCCTTAGTATTTAAAACAAACACTTGCATCCAAAAACTTTAAAATATGCAACATTTGGTTTTCTAGAATGATATATTTCAAAAGAAGTTTTGGAAGAATTTTTACATAAATAAATACGATTTGAAATATAGCATGCGGTGTTTACGGCCTCTTCCATAGATATTGAGGGAGGTCATACTCACTTATCATTGTCCTAGCCATCTCTTGAAGTGTTCTATTTTTCCTTTCTACAACTCCATTTTGTTGTGGAGTTCTAGGACAAGACATTTCATGCTTAATTCCCTTTTCATCACAATAAGTCATGAAGAGTTGGTTAACAAACTCACCACCTCTATCACTCCTTATTCTCAAAATCGAAAAATCCTTTTCTTTTTCAACTCTTTTTCGAAAAGTCTTAAAATGAGAAAAAGTTTGATCTTTGTGTTCAAAAAGAAAACCCAAGTGAAGCGAGAAAAATCATCAACTAAAATAAATGCAAATCTACTACCATTTAAACTCTTAGTTTTAGTTGGTCCAAAAAGATCCATATGAATTAATTCTAAAGGCCTAGTTGACATGATATCCTTGATTGGTTTGAAGGAAGACTTGGTTTGTTTCCAAGTTGGCACGCACCACAAATGCGGTCTTTCTCAAACTTTAGCAAGGTATACCCTTCACCAATTCCTTTGAATTAATCCTAGAAAGATGGTCAAAAGATGCATGTCCTAATCTTCTATGCCAAAGCCAAGAATTTTCATCAAAAGCATTCAAGCATTTAGTAGAGCAATCTAAATTAAGCATGTCAATGATATAAACATTATTGTCACGAAAACCGGTAAGAATACAAACATCGGATTTACATCAAAAATCTTGCAAGAAGAATCATCAAAAATAACTTTAAGTCCACGGTCACAAAGTTGACTAATGCTAAGCAAATTATGTTTTAAACCATCAACCAAAACAACATTCTCAATAATAGAGATGCACCAATTTGAATGTTACCTATACCGATGATAGTTCCCTTGGAGTCATCCCCGAAGGTGACGGTGCCACCTTCCATGTACCTTGATAGGGTGTAAAGTTGTTGATGTCCCATGTCATGTGTCTTGAACAACCACTATCAAGGTACCACCGCTCCTTACGTCTTGGAGTCTTGGTGTGTACCTACATCAAATAATTTAGGACTTGATTTTGGTACCCACATTTTCTTGGTCCTAAAGGGTTAGTTCCATGAACCCAAACAAGATTATTTGATCTATTTAGTTGGTCATAACAAAACTTAGCTAAATGTCCATTTTTACCACAATAAGTGCATTTATACACTCTACCATATTTAAAAGCATAGTGAGTGTGTGATTTGTGAGCATGTGAATTGTGAGCATGAGAAACTTTAGCATGAGAGTTATGTATAGTGTGAGCATGGGGATTTTATCATGTGAAGTTTTAGCATGGATAGTGTGCTTTTTAGAAAACATGTCCTCAAGTTTCTTAGTGTTAAAAGCACAATCATTTAGAACTTTTTCAAATCAATCATTTTAGATTTAAAAGAAGAAATTTCTTTTTCATCAATCATAGGAGTTTTTGCCTTACAGAAACCTTGTAGGCACTAAATTCTTCTTGAATAGAAATGAGATTAGAAGAAATATCATCTTTTTCTTTAGAAACCATAGCAAGTTGATTTTTAAGAAAAGCAACTTCTTTTTGCAATTTAAAACATTCAATCTTTTTATTGTCATAGGTTTCAGAAAGTTCCACAAGGCATGTACAAGAACTTCCTTACTTAATTCATCATCTTCGTCATCAATAGATTGAGGGGTTACCTAGGAGTGTTTGCCATGAAACACATGTTCACTTGGTCC
>JAVJIF010000238.1:0-146516 GCA_038442645.1 Agave tequilana | reverse complement strand
TTCATATCACCCTCAGACAGACGGACAATCTGAAAGACTATTCAGATTCTTGAAGACATGTTGCGGGCTTGCATGATTGAATTCCAGGGATCATGGGAAGATCATCTTCACTTGGCTGAATTTTCTTATAATAACAGCTATCAGGCAAGTATCAAGATGGCACCATTTGAAGCATTGTATGGAAGGAAGTGTAGGTCACCGATTTGTTGGGACGAAGTCGGTGAGAGGAGACTTTTGGGGCCAGAGATCCTGATTCAGACAACAGATAAAGTCAGAAATCATTAGAGATCACCTCAGGGCAGCGCAGAGCCGACAGAAGAGTTGGGCTGACACACAGAGAAGGCCATTGGAATTCCAGACTGGAGATCATGTGTTTTTGAAGATATCACCTACAAAAGGAGTAATCCGGTTCGGTACTCGTGGAAAGCTTAGTCCGAGATATATCGGCCCATTCGAGATTTTGGACCGTGTGGAGATGTGTCTTATCGATTGGCATTACCGCCATCGTTGGACGGAGTTCACAATGTATTCCACGTATCACAGTTGAGGAAGTATGTCAAGGATGATAGTCATATCCTGGATCACTCCGAACTGGAACTACAACCGGATTTGTCATATCAAGAGCAATCGATGGCCATTTTGGACAGAAGTGTCAAGACATTGAAGAATAAGGCTATACCATAGTGTTGGTGTCTTGGAACAGGCATGCGCCAGGAGAGGCCACGTGGGAACGAGAAGATGTTATCCGTGAGCGTTATCCGCAACTCTTCACAACTTAATGGTAAGATTCCTTCTTCTATCCTTCTCTACTGTTTCCTTCTTCTCATCCTCCTTCTGTTACCTTTCACTTTCTGAAATTTCGAGGACGAAATTTTTGTAAGGTGGATGGATTGTAATACCCCGTTTCCAGAATATGTACTTAGTTGCGTATTCAGTTTTCCGATCGTATTTTTCGATTTACTTTCCTGTAATTGACCGAATTTATTTCAAATATTATTTTCCAATATTTAGATTTTATATGATTTTCTGGAATTTCCTGAATTAATTGAAAATCTTTAAAACGGTGTCGACCAGGGTCGCTGATCGATTCCCGGATTTTTATCTTACAAACAGTTAGGAAATTTTAGAAAGTCCTTTAGGCATTATTTCTTAGAATCATATTTTTTACCTAAATACTTTTTCTGGGAATTTTATGATTTTATGAAAATTCCACCGGAGTCGGTAGCTAACTGATTCCGGGATTTTTAGTTTAAAACTATAAATTATTCTCCAAACGAATTTCACCATGAGTCTTAAAATATTATTATTGATTTTTGGTAAATTTTACGAGTCGTTCCAAGATACTTGATTTCGGACGATTTCGGTATTTTCCGAAATGTTTTCCGCATCTTCGACCTAAACCCGGGAACTTGTCTTTTTAATATTTTTTATTTTTTAAGTCAAGAAAATATCTTCATTTATAAATTCTTTCCTTTTTCCTTTCTCTTGTTTCCTTTCCTTCCTTCACAAGCCACAAGATTTCCAATTTCCAAAAATCCAATTTTTCCAATTTCCAACAACTCCACAAAACTCCACACACTTCCTCATTAATGCCCTCTTTCTCTCTCTCTTCCATGGCCGCCAAGTGGCCAAAAAGAGGGACACCTCATCCTCTCCTATTTGCAAAAAGCCCCCTCTCTTCTACAAAATTGCATCTCCTTCTCAAAATCAAAATCTTATATAAACTTTTCCTTTACATTTCTATCTCTTTTCTCACTTCAACAAAGATTAGCCCTCACCACTTCCTCTTCCATCTCAACCTCAACCCCAACTCCAAAAACACCAAGTCTTCATCTCCATCTCAAGCAACCACTACTTTTAGCTTGGAATCGTATCCCTCTTCGTCGTTTACATCGCCAAGGATCAAGTTGGGATATTGTCGACAACAACCTTTTTCGGAACTCGTAAAGCTTCAAGTAGCCGTTCTTTGTGAGTATTTTTACTCACCAAGACTTGTTCAATTCCTAGTATACTGGTGGTTACATTCATGTATGTTATGCCTTCAAAATCATGTTTTTGGACCATCAAACACAACCATCAGAAATTCTGTTCTGCACTCTGTTTTCCCACGATTAGTCGACTTGACTAGGTATTAGTCGACTAACCCATCTGTTTTGAAACGTAACCTTTTCTGGAACACAGTTTTAGTCGACTTAGACTATCTATAGTCGACTAGAAATCTTCGTTAGTCGACCACTTTCCAACCTAGTCGACTAACTTTCCTGAATCAGAAACTCAACTCTCTGTATCACAGACTTAGTCGACTCAAGTATCTGTTGGTCGACTTATAATCATGTTAGTCGACTAACCCTTCACCTAGTCGACTAACTTTCCTGAAACAGAATTCCAACTCTCTGGAACCCAGTTTTAGTCGACTAATCCAAACTGTTAGTCAACTAGAGACCACAATTAGTCGACTAACCATTCCACCTAGTCGACTATTCAGGCTTGTCTGTTATAGTTGCCTTCCTTTCTGAATTTGGATCTCACCCTTGATACATGTGTGATATATATTCTTGTTTATGCTTCATGACTGGTACCTCATGACTATACTTGATGGATGCTACTTCTTGCTACTTCATGACTTGTTGATATATAGTCTTACTTCATAACTTGTTAAATAAGGAATATCTCCATTTCATCATGCCATCACTTAACACCAAGCATGATACACTTGACTTTTGTATAAAATGGACCAACTTACATGTGGGTCGGGGGAAACATGCGGATATCGATATGTGTTCGTTTACAGTGGTATTAGGTATATTGTACAATCATATTTCGGTCTAACCTGTGGGCCTCAGGGGACCGAGGGGAGTGCTTGCTCCCTCCTTACTGGTACTATCATGATAAGGGCATACATAAGTCCCTCCTGTTAGCCTAGCGGCTGGTTTCCGTCATCAAGCAACGGAACAATCCTGGACCGTTGTCCCGGGCATGTACGGGACCCACTGTAAACATAGTTCGTTGATAATCCCGCTGGTTCCAATAACAACTTGCTTTACTAGGATATGGATCTATGTGCCCTGGGACGCTGGTCACATAGCTAGATATCACAGTAAGACAAGTAATAATACTAAAGGACGTTAACTGTGGATCTATTGTATTCGGACTTTTACTCTTTATGCTTCCATTACTTGTTGATTTGTATTTATTATACTGTCTAACTCTTCATATTCTTGTCTCTTAGCCATTTGGCTGTAGCCTGTTCATTGTTGGGAGGTCCGACTCCCTTGGATTTGTATATTCAGGTTCCGAAGCTTGGATCGAAGTGGAGCCTTCCACCGAGGATCAAGCTTCTCTTAGTGAGCAGGCAGACTAGTTCCAGTCCTTTGTGCCAGACTTCTTTTTTTGACTCACGAGATCTTCATCCTACTCGTGAGCATTTGTGTTCATATTGTATCTTTTACTTTTGGACTTGGTTGTGATAAAAGATACATGTAATGTGTAATATTTTATCATATCTTGTGATAACTTGTACTTGTACTTTAAAGTTGGCATATGTATGAATACACGCTTGTCGTGTACTCTGATCCTTGTTGTGCTAAATGCTTAGGCGTATATACGTGGGGGCATTTTCTGACCTACGTATATACGTCGCAGTGACGTCCCCGTATCCGTGGGATCGGGGCGTTACAGGTTGGTATCAGAGCCTAGGCTCTCACACCTATAGTACAATCAAGCAGCAAATTAATGAAATTTGCTATTGCCAACTACAATGTACAAAGTTATCTAGTCCTTCTTGATTCCTTCTTGATTCCTTCCCTTATATCCTAAAATCCTTCCATTTTTCCAAATTCCAGTTATCTTTTACCACTAAGTATGGAGAGAAGGTCGGGTCGTAACAACCTGGGCAAGCATCAAATGGACCCACGGAGAGAATGTCGATATTCTGAGGGTCATTCAGACGATGATGGAGAACCAGCAGCAACAGACAGAACTCCTTCAGCAAGAGTTAGCAGCTCCTAAGGAACAAGGCCGGGAAATATTTCAGACTTCAGACGGCTGCAACCAGCCATATTCACGGGTGAAGAGAAACCCCTGGATGCTGAGCAATGGCTGACAGATACCTCAGACTTGTTGAATGCAGCTCGAGTTCCAAAGGAGAATCAGGTGGAGGTGCTAAGATTCAATTGAAGGATATAGCCAGAACATGGTGGCTAGCTGAGGAGGCAAGATTGGAGAAGCTGTCACCTGGGACAACATTCTCCAAGAGTTTCTATAGCAGATTCTTCCCTGCCACTGCTCAGAAGGACATGGAAGAGCAGTTTATCCGACTTCAGCAAGGGAATAGGTCCGTGGACGAGTATGCCACGGAATTTCTCAGACTTAGCGCTTTACTCCATACATGGTAACTGATGAGGAGAAGCGGGCAAGTAGATTTCAGTAGGGCTTGCAGATGGACATCCAGGTCTTCTTAATGCCCCAGCAGCTGAAGACTTATTCAGAAGTTCTCACCATAGCTCGAGAAGTGGAGCGTGGGCTAGAGAAGAAGCAAGTGAACCAGATGAGGAACCAGGCCATGAAGAGGCCATTTCCACCAATGGGAAGAGGAGGCCCACACAGAGCAGCAAAGGTTCAGGCAATGAGGCAACCATTCCGACCAGCTCCTTACCAGACGGCCCAAACATTATCCTTCTGTAGCTATTGTCAAAAACCAGGTCACATTCGGCATAATTGCCGTAGGGCAAATGGATTATGCTTGGTATGTGGTCCCGAGGACCATTCCATAGAAGCCTGTCCACACAGAAGAATGGGGATAGCCGGCCAAGCTTTGCCAGCACTACCGGGACCAAATGGACAGAGATCACTTCCAGGGCCACTTGGACAGAGGAACCAAGGACCGATGATCAGGAGAGCTCCTCCCCCTCCTCCACAACAAGCTATTCGCCCAGTTCAGAGAGGGGCTAGGACTGTTGCAGGGCGTGGAAGGGGACAAGCTTACAACTTGACGGAAGAAGAGGCTGGGACTTCTGAAGAAGTGATAACAGGTAAATCATGGTGCATTCAAAACCTGTTTTAGCCCTCTTCGATTCCGGTGCTTCCATTGTTATATCTCAGATCATTTTGTGGCATTGCATTCTATACCTGTTAATCTTTAGACCACAAATGGGAGAAGTACAGGGAATGGAGTAGTCATATCTACTAGAGTTTACACTGATTGTCCAGTAGAACTTTGTAACAAGACCTTGGCCATAGATATGCTCGTACTAGACACCAAAGGTACGACGTAATCTTAGGCATGACCTGGCTCAGTCAATATTATGCAGTTATTGACTGTAGGAGAAGAAGATTAATTTCAGAATCCCTCTTTAGCCTGAATTCCAATTTAGTGGAGAAGTGAAGTCTACCAAGAGAAAGACTCGGATGACTAGTACAGAGATGCAGAAGGGAATACCGGTGTGGGATGAATTCCCAGAGGTGTTTGTTGAAATCTCAGGACTGCCACCTGAAAGGATGATGAGTTTTCTATTGATACTGTGCCTGGAGCAGCTCCTATATCCAAGGCTCCGTACAGGATGGCACCGACGGAGTTAGAGATTCTAAAGAAGCAGCTGCAGGAATACTCTGATAAGGGATTGATTCGGCCAAGCACTTCACCATGGGAGCTCCAGTATTATTGGCAAACAAGAAGGATGGTGGTAAAAGGCTTTGTATTGATTATAGAGAATTGAACAAAGTTACTATCAAGAACAAGTATCCCTTACCAAGGATTGATGATCTGTTTGATCAGCTTCATGGAGCCCGAGTATTCTCAAATTAGATTTACAATCGGGTTACCATCAGCTAAGGGTGAAGAAAGAGGATATTCCGAAGACGGCATTCAGGACCCGTTATGGCCACTATGAGTTTCTAGTTATGCCTTTCGGAGTCACCAATGCCCCTTCAGTTTTCATGGATTTGATGAACAGAGTGTTCTCGCCCTATTTGGATCAGTTTGTAGTGGTTTTTATAGATGACATCCTGATCTATTCAAGAGCAACAGGGAGCATGCAGAACACTTGAGGATTGTATTGCAGACTCTCCAGCAGGAGCAGCTTCATGCTAAGAGGAGCAAATGTGACTTCTGGTTGGACAGTATAGCCTTCCTTGGACACATGGTTTCAGCAGAAGGAATTTCAGTTGATCCCAGCAAAGTCCAGGCAGTGAAGGACTGGCCTATTCCCAAGACGGTGACTGAGATTAAGAGTTTTATTGGACTAGTCGGATATTACAGACGCTTTGTCCAAGATTTCTCTAAGATTGCAGCCCCGTTGACCAAGCTCACCGGAAAGGGGAAAGGTACATATGGACAGAAGAATGTACTGCAGCCTTTGAGCAATTGAAGCAAAGACTCATTTCAGCTCCAATCTTGAGGACTCCCTCAGGAAGAGGAGGATGGTCATATTCAGTGATGCATCAGGAAAAGGCCTGGGGTGTGTACTAATGCAACATGTCATGTTATAGCTTATGCATCCAGACAACTGAAGCTTCATGAGCGAAATTACCCAACTCATGACTTGGAGCTAGCAGCTGTGATATTTGCCTTAAAGATCTGGAGGCATTATCTTCTGGGAGACAAAGTGTTGATATACACGGATCACAAGAGCCTCAAATATATTTTCACACAGAAGGAATTAAACATGAGGCAGAGGCGGTGGCTGGAGCTTATGGCGGACTATGATATAGACTTGCAATATCATCCGGGCAAGGTCAATACAGTTCCAGATGCACTGAGCAGGAAGCCAGAGAATAGAGTGCTAGTCCAACTTACTCAGCAGAAGGAGTTGATTCAAGACATCATCAAGTTGGACTTAAAGGTAGTTCGAGGAGTGATAAGGCAGGACAGTACATGACCTTGCAGATTCAGTCAGCATGATAGATGAGATCAAGAAGCTCAAAAGGAAGACCCCAGATTACAGATATTCCGAGCTCAGGTAGAGGCTGGATTGAGGACTGATATCTGTATTCATCCAGATGGTGCACTATATTTTGGTAGCAGACTTTGTGTTCCCCAAGGAGAAGTTCGACAGAAGATTCTAGCAGAAGCACACAGTTCAGCCTATTCCATACACCCAGGGGGAAACAAAATGTATCAAGACATAAAGAAGCAGTTTTGGTGGAATGCAATGAAAAGGGAGATAGCTCAGTATGTAGCCAAGTGCTTAGTCTGTCAGCAGATAAAGATAGAGCATCAGAGATCAGCTGGACTTCTACAACCCTTACCAATACCCGAATGGAAGTGGGAGCACATCACCATGGATTTTGTTACGGCATTACCTCGTAGTCCTAAGGGTAATAATGCTGTATGGGTAATCATTGATCGCCTCACCAAATCAGCCCACTTCATACCGTTCAGGGTAGGCCAGACAACAGAGGTTTTGGCAGACAAGTACATGAAGGAGATAGTCGTCTACATGGAGTTCCAGTTAGTATTGTATCAGACAGAGACACAAGATTCAGATCACATTTGGGAAAGTCTCCAAGAAAGTCTAGGAACTCGTCTGAAATTCAGTACTTCATATCACCCTCAGACAGACGGACAATCTGAAAGGACTATCCAGATTCTTGAAGACATGTTGCGGGCTTGCATGATTGAATTCCAGGGATCATGGGAAGATCATCTTCACTTGGCTGAATTTTCTTATAATAACAGCTATCAGGCAAGTATCAAGATGGCACCATTTGAAGCATTGTATGGAAGGAAGTGTAGGTCACCGATTTGTTGGACGAAGTCGGTGAGAGGAGACTTTTGGGGCCAGAGATCCTGATTCAGACAACAGATAAAGTCAGAATCATTAGAGATCACCTCAGGGCAGCGCAGAGCCGACAGAAGAGTTGGGCTGACACACAGAGAAGGCCATTGGAATTCCAAACTGGAGATCATGTTTTTGAAGATATCACTACAAAAGGAGTAATCGGTTCGGTACTCGTGAAAGCTTAGTCCGAGATATATCGGCCCATTCGAGATTTTGGACCGTGTGGGAGATGTGTCTTATCGATTGGCATTACCGCCATCGTTGGACGGAGTTCACAATGTATTCCACGTATCACAGTTGAGGAAGTATATCAAGGATGATAGTCATATCCTGGATCACTCCGAACTGGAACTACAACCGGATTTGTCATATCAAGAGCAACCGATGGCCATTTTGGACAGAAGTGTCAAGACATTGAAGAATAAGGCTATACCATTAGTGTTGGTGTCTTGGAACAGGCATGCGCCAGGAGAGGCCACGTGGGAACGAGAAGATGTTATCCGTGAGCGTTATCCGCAACTCTTCACAACTTAATTGGTAAGATTCCTTCTTTCTATCCTTCTCTACTGTTATCCTTCTTCTCATCCTTCCTTGCTGTTACCTTTCACTTTCTGAAATTTCGAGGACGAAATTTTTGTAAGGTGGATGGATTGTAATACCCGTTTCCAGAATACGTACTTAGTTGCGTATTCAGTTTTCCGATCGTATTTTTTGATTTACTTCCTGTAATTGACCGAATTTAATTTCAAATATTATTTTCCAATATTTTAGATTTTATATGATTTTCTGGAATTTTCCTGAATTAATTGAAAATCTTTAAAACCGGTGTCGACCAGGGTCGCTGATCGATTCCCGGATTTTTATCTTACAAACAGTTAGGAAATTCTAGAAAGTCCTTTAGGCATTATTTCTTAGAATCGTATTTCTTACCTAAATACTTTTTCTGGGAATTTTATGATTTTATGAAAATTCCCGGAGTCGGTAGCTAACTGATTCCGGGATTTTTAGTTTTAAAACTATAAATTATTTCTCCAAACGAATTTCACCATGAGTCTTAAAATATTATTATTGATTTTTGGTAAATTTTACGAGTCGTTCCAAGATACTTGATTTCGGGACGATTTCGGTATTTTCCGAAATGTTTTCCGCATCTTCGACCTAAACCCGGGAACTTGTCTTTTTAATATTTTTATTTTCTAAGTCCAAGAAAATATCTTCATTTATAAATTCTTTTCCTTTTTCCTTTCTCTGTTTTCCTTTCCTTCCTTCACAAGCCACAAGATTTCCAATTTCCAAAAATTCCATTTTTTTCCAATTTTCCAACAAACTCCACAAAACTCCACACACTCCTCATTAATGCCCTCTTTCTCTCTCTCTTCCATGGCCGGCCAAGTGGCCAAAAAGAGGGACACCTCATCCTCTCCTATTTGCAAAAAGCCCCCTCTCTTCTACATAAATTGCATCTCCTTCTCAAAATCAAAATCTTATATAAACTTTTCCTTTACATTTCTATCTCTTTTCTTCACTTCAACAAAGAATTAGCCCTCACCACTTCCTCTTCCATCTCAACCTCAACCCAACTCCAAAAACACACAAGTTCTTCATCTCCATCTCAAGCAACCACTACTTTTAGCTTGGAATCGTATCCCTCTTCGTCGTTTACATCGCCAAGGATCAAGTTGGGGATATTGTCGACAACAACCTTTTCGGAACTCGTAAAGCTTCAAGTAGCCGTTCTTTGTGAGTATTTTTACTCACCAAGACTTGTTCAATTCCTAGTATACTGGTGGTTATAATTCATGTATGCTTATGCCTTCAAAATCATGTTTTTGGACCATCAAACACAACCATCAGAAATTCTGTTCTGCACTCTGTTTTCCCACGATTAGTCGACTTGACCTAGGTATTAGTCGACTAACCCATCTGTTTTGAAACGTAACCTTTTCTGGAACACAGTTTTAGTCGACTTAGACTATCTATTAGTCGACTAGAAATCTTCGTTAGTCGACTACACTTTCCACCCTAGTCGACTAACTTTTCCTGAATCAGAAACTCAACTCTCTGTATCACAGACTTAGTCGACTCAAGTATCTGTTGGTCGACTTATAATCATTGTTAGTCGACTAACCCTTCCACCTAGTCGACTAACTTTTCCTGAAACAGAATTCCAACTCTCTGGAACCCAGTTTTAGTCGACTAATCCAGACTGTTAGTCGACTAGAGACCACAATTAGTCGACTAACCATTCCACCTAGTCGACTAATTCAGGCTGTCTGTTATAGTTGCCTTCCTTTCTGAATTTGGATCTCACCCTTGATACATGTGTGATATATTATTCTTGTTTATGCTTCATGACTGGTACCTCATGACCTATTACTTGATGGATGCTACTTCTTGCTACTTCATGACTTGTTGTTATATAGTCTTACTTCATAACTTGTTAAATAAGGAATATCTCCATTTCATCATGCCATCACTTAACACCAAGCATGATACACTTGACTTTTGTATAAAATGGACCAACTTACATGTGGGTCGGGAGAAACATGCGGATATCGATATGTGTTCGTGTTTACAGTGGTATTAGGTATATTGTACAATCATATTTCCGGTCTAACCTGTGGGCCTCCAGGGGACCAAGGGGAGTGCTTGCTCCCTCCTTACTGGTACTATCATGATAAGGGCATACATAAGTCCCTCCTGTTAGCCTAGCGGCTGGTTTCCGTCATCAAGCAACGGAACAATCCTGGACCGTTGTCCCGGGCATGTACGGGACCCACTGTAAACATAGTTCGTTGATAATCCCGCTGGTTTCCAATAACAACCTTGCTTTACTAGGATATGGATCTATGTGCCCTGGGACGCTGGGTCACATAGCTAGATATCACAGTAAGACAAGTAATAATAATAAAGGACGTTAACTGTGGATCTATTGTATTCGGACTTTTACTCTTTATGCTTCCTTACTTGTTGATTTGTATTTATTATACTGTTCTAACTCTCATATTCTTGTCTCTTAGCCATTTGGCTGTAGCCTGTTCATTGTTGGGAGGTCCTGACTCCTTGGATTTGTATATTCAGGTTCCGAAGCTTGGATCGAAGTGGAGCCTTCCACCGAGGATCAAGCTTTTCTTAGTGAGCAGGCAGACTAGTTCCAGTCCTTTGTGCCAGACTTCTCTTTTTGACTCACGAGATCTTCATCCTACTCGTGAGCATTTTGTGTTCATATTGTATCTTTTACTTTTGGACTTGGTTGTGATAAAAGATACATGTAATGTAATATTTTATCATATCTTGTGATAACTTGTACTTGTACTTTTAAAGTTGGCATATGTATGAATATCACGCTTTGTCGTGTACTCTGATCCTTGTTGTGCTAAATGCTTAGCGTATATACGTGGGGGCATTTTCTGACCTACGTATATACGTCGCAGTGACGTCCCCGTATCCGTGGGATCGGGGCGTTACACCCAAACAAACTTCTTGGCTAAATTTTCAACATGTAAACGATCATAGCAAAATTTAGCAAGATGGCCTTTTCGGCCACAATGTGTACATGTGTACACATAAGCATACTTGTGTTGATGGTGTCCGTGTGAAGCATGTGTATGCCGTGATGGGTGTGCATGCTAGAGGATGGAACTTGTTTCTTTCGAACCAAGGTTGCCAGCGTGTGTGGTTCATGGCACATGGCTCATAGTGGAGCCCAAATAATCTACTCTCTTCTTTAGCATACAAATATCATCATTAATCCTAGAAGAAGAGGTACATGCATTAGGTAGACTAGATGAAGTAGCTACACTAGCATGGCAAACATGTGCATCAATCTTATTTTGTAAAAATTCATTTTTCTTTAAACATGCATCCAAATCTTTAGAAATTGAAGCAATCTTAATTTTTAAAGAATCATTTTCTTTTAAAACAAAATCAACTTTGAAGACAAGTTTTCATTTTTCTTCAAAAGAACATGGCAATCATTTTTATTTTTCAATAAGTTATTTTCTTTAAGTGCAAGATCAAGTTGAGATTTTAATGAATCCCTCTCATTATGGACCTCACCTTTTCTTACAAAACACAATCAAGTCTAGAATGCAAAAACACTTATTTTCTTTTTCAATTTCTAGACTTTTCCTTTTCAAAATCTTATATTTTTCAATTAGTTTTTCACAAACAATGGAAAGTTCTTCATTCAAAGCATGGGCATCAATATGATCATTTGAAGAACTAGCATCATCATCACTATCTAGTTGAGTTTCCGATTGTACCTCAAGGGAGTCATTCCCTTGGACCATATAGCATTGTTGTGGTTCGGATTCTCCACTAGATTCCTCTCTTGTTGGATTTGGACTTGAAGCTTGGAGGTGTTGGTGGTTGTCAATTTGTTCCACACTGCAAAGGCGGAATCAAAGTTAGAAACACATAAGAGATAATCTTTAGGTAAAGTGCTTCTAATGGCCTCTAGGGCTTGTGCATTGGCCCCTATATGATTGCAATCACCAAGATAACATCTCTTGGTGGCGGCAAGAAAGACATGCAAACCTAGGGTTTTTAGGTACATGGACATCCTATACTTCCAAATATCAATGTTGGAAGGATCATAGCTAGGTGGGGTCATGAAGTCCATGGTATAAACTAGATGTGTGCAAACAAGCAAATGCAAATGAGATTAGCAAGCAAATGGATCTCACTCCTAGGATGTTAAGCCTAAGTATCAGGAGCACTAGCTCTGATACCAATTGAAAACACCTAGAGGGGGGGTGAATAGGTGTAAGTGCTAATCTAAGAAACTAAATGCAAACTAAGTGCGCTAAATGCGAAAGCTAATGCAAATTATGCACAAACTAATACAATACAACAAGTGTAGCCGAATTCCCCTTGCGAGGCTCTGGACTAACTCCCCTTGATTCCCCTTGAAATGGGTTGAGGTGCTATGTGAAGCTCTTGTTGGATGAGTATAAGTTAGGCACACTCACACAAGCAATCCAAGCAATATAAAATACACACAATCAAGCCAAGCATATAAGAATGAATAGCAATATGAATAAATGCAAGGCAATATGAAATATGCACAACACAAGCAAATATGATATGATATGAATATGATGCTTTGCACAAATATAAGAGAGAGAGTTAGAGAGACAATGGATCAATACGCAAACACCAAGATTTGTTTCGAGGTTCGAGCACCTTGCTCTACATCCCCGCCTACACCACCGTGTAGGATTTCCACTATCTCAACTCCCACCGAGGGAACCTCTACCGAAGAGGATTTCTTACAACTCTAGGAGTACCAAACTCCTCTCTCAACAACAACCTCCTCACAACCGAGGGGTTAGGCCCGTAGCCAATACAACAACCAATCCACACACCTCTACCGAAGAGGCTCACAACCAAACTCCACCTCTACCTAAGAGGGATCCACAACACAATCACCCGATCACCTCTACCGAAGAGGGATTCACAAATATAAGGGTGTTTACAACAATGAGGTTTACAACAAACAACCTCAAACACTTCTCTTTCTTTTTCTCTTATCTTTTTCCACAAAAACAAGATCCTAATAGTTTAGGATAGAAGATAGCTCAAGTGTGGAAAACTAGGTATTTGGAAAACTAGCAACAAAGAAAATCACTTGGGAAAATCCTTCCAAAAGATATAGAATGAAAACCAAGACAAATCTCCCAAAATATTCTTTTCTTTGATTTTTCCAAAAACCTAAAACAATAAAGATTGAAGAATTAAAGCCCCAAACACTTTTGAAAACTTGTTTAAAAACTCTAGAAACCAAAAAATTTTCTCCTTAAAAACTTGGCCAAAATCCCCAAAGAGATGGGGTTTATATAGCCCCTATACAAAACTAGCCGTTAGGCTGAGCTGGCAGTCTGACAGACTGCCGATCGACCGGTCCGGTCGACCGCCAACGGTCAAAAATGTGACCGTTGGGCAATAGCGGTCGACCGGCCCGGTCGACCGAAACAAACCGAGAGCAGAGCTCTCATACCCGGTCGACCGGCTCGGTCGACCGTCCACTGTGCCTAACAGACGTGCACGTCTGTGCACATCGGTCGACCGGCCCGGTCGACCGGCCCTTGGTGCGGTCGACCGTCACGGTCGACCGACCAGCCTGTCAGCCAGTCCTCAGTTCTGCACAGATACGGGATTTGAAAATAGGTCTTTTCACTCAATAAAAATCCCATAAAATTCACAGTAAATCTAAAAAATAGTTTTAATCACAATAAAAACTGTTTTTCTAAAAATATGTTTTTCTAAAACTTGTTTTATCATTTTACTTTGATAACCAAACTTGTGATAAAAATTTCAAGACATATATCAATCATATCAATTCATTTTTGTGTCTTGCCAATTTTATCAAAAACAAAACTTGTATTTTATCAAACTAGAATTTTTCAAAACATGAATAGGATAGTCAAAATAAGTTTGTCTAGCAAGTTTAAAGCATGTATGTATATCTAGAACATATCTAATATACATAGGTATAAGGTAAACTTGTTTTGATCTATTATTCATGAAAACCAAAAACCAAATCATGAAACGTGTGTGTTTTGTGCACTTGAGCATATCAACTAAACTAAGCTTTACAAATATGGATCTAAAACACAAACTCTAAACTAGATACCTAAGTCTTCTTGTCGATCTTCCATCTTCAAGTAGACTCGGTCCAAACTCCGTGATTCTCCAAGTGCAAAGGTATGATCTTTAAGCTTTGGCACCGGAATCATCATGAATAGCTTCTAATCATCTTGTTGAAGCTAATCACCAACCTAATATCCTGTTAATGATCTGAAACTTAGAAACACAAGAATATTAGTAAACATAACTACATGAGTTGATCATCATCAAAACTAGAGTGGAAGGCCATTGGGCCAACAGATTCATGCTTCCCTCTTAGCGGAGGGCCCTGGTCTCAGCAGCCAGGGGTTTGTTTAAGGCCATGATCCCGGGTATGCACGGGATACATCTACCCGATAAGAGCTCCTCGACCACGGGTTTCCAAGTAACATAATAAAACAGTATACACAATAGTGACGTCGGGAACACTTGTTATTTGGTCACTCTCTCATTTGGATAATGATACCCGTAGGCCATGTCCAGATGGGTTCGACTGGAGTGCGGGCTCCAGTATGAATTACCAGTGGTATGGGACACTGGAAGAGATTGATTAAAATATCAGGTGGTACTGATTGCTACTATTGTATAAATTATATGACTTTGACTTGATTTGCCTGATACATGTTTAGTTGTACTTGATCATTGTTCCTGATCATTTATCCGCTATCGTGTTACATGTATACTCTGTTATTTTACTGGTACATGTTACCCTTTCCGTGATGGTAGACTACGCATGTTCTGCAGTGCATATATTCTATGTTCTGTATGCCTTGCAGACATCATTACTGTATATGCACAACACCTTACTGTGGTTATATTGCATATGCCCATCTGCATGTCCACTTCTATCACGTCACCACTAGCATGTTCATTTCTATTACGTCACCACTAGACAACATTATTTATGATATAAACTGGATACGATCATAGACCTGACCTGATGATAACCGGCTAGGTAGTGATGGTATTAAAAGATAACATGCTTATATCTTTCATGTTTAGATATTTCTGCTGCTACTTATATGCTTATTATATGCTTATGATATAGTATCACTATTACAACAACATGTCTTATCTATTATTATTATGCTTGTATTATTATAGTACATATTATTGCCTCCTTCATTTTACCACTCACTAGGTCGCTTTCTGATGACCCTGGGTTTGCATGCCCAGGTTGGAGATCCGAGTTATCGTATTGTCAGATAGTCCATTGGAGTCACATAGGAGATTCACCATCGAGATCCTTCATAGGTATCTTTGTGCTTTGTTTCTGTTATCTCTTTTATCCCTGTTTTTATATCTGTTATGATCGCTAACCCCTTTCTGCAGGTATTCTTGTACTTCTTTCCTGCTGGACCCCCTTGTCTATATGGAGGCTATGTCCTGTACTGAGGATTAACGTACGGCGTGAGTGTCTTTTCACCTCACGTATGTACGTCGCCATAACATCTCCGTATCCTTGGGATCGGGGTGTTACAGTTAAGCTTCAGCTTAGAGCTTCAGCGAAGTTACCTTCGAGACCTGGTGCGAAGAAGTTAAGACAGCCCCGCCCCTTTTCTTCTAGCAAAGCAAGGTGGATCAGCCTCTGGTGGGGTTAGATGGGAAGCTTCGAGCGAAGCTCGCAGCGAAGCAGGGCGAAACTGTAAGTTAGCTCCCTGTGGAGGTATAGAGAACTTCATAGCGAAGCTAGACAAGTTTAGCTTCTCAGGCGAAGCTATCCCTTTGGGCCTAATGCGAGACTAAGTGTTGAGCTAACTTAACATCTTAAGCCCGCTTGGATCTCTTCAAAGATAACTTCGGCTTACTGTCTGTTTCATTGGATCAGTAAAGTCCAAGTCGTTATCTTATCCCTGGTCGTTACCTTGTCTTCTACTTATCTTTTATAAATGTCGATAAGTTAGAAGTCGTTCAGACTGGTTGAAGATAAATGTGAGAGTTCTGTCTTTTTAGAGTGCCAACACTGCTACAATACACGCTTGCCCTAATGATTGTATTTTGTACAAAAATGATTATGAAGGTTTAAGACATGTCCCATTTATGAAGTGGATCGGTACAAGAAAAATAAGAATAAAATTTCAGCCAAAGTATTATGGTATTTTCCAGTAATACCTAAATTTAAACGCATGTTTAGAAATTCAGAATATGCGAAGAGTTTGATGTAGCATTCAGACGAGAGGATTTCTGATAATATGCGACGGTATCCTGCTGATTCTCCGCAAAGGAATATGATTGATTTGAAATTTTTTGATTTTGAGTGTGACACAAGAAATCTTCGACTAGATCTTTCATCCGATGGAATGAACCGTACGATAACATGAGCAAGATACATAAAACTTGGCCAGTTATTTTGACTATTTACAATATTCTCCCTAATTGTGCATGAAGTGCAAGTTTATAATATCGTCATTGCTAATATCGTATCCCAAACAGCTGGGAATGATATCAATGTTTATTTGGCACCTCTTATTGAAGACTTAAAGATAATGTGGAAGAAAGTATTGCTGTATTCTATGCATATCATCAAGAAAATTTTAAGCTCTGAGATATATTACTTTGGACAATCAATGATTTTCAGTATAGAAAAATTTGTCAGGGTACTATGTTATGATGTTTATGCGTCAAATTATTACATTGCAAATTAATCTTATTCAAAGAAAGGTATAATCCTCTGAACTAAATCAAATTTATGTTTTTTTTGTTAGTGTTACAAATTAACATGAATAAAAACTAAATATGTTTGCAGTTCAATGAAAATAAAATGACATATACAGATAAAAAATAGCTGAAAGTTCAGAAAAAGAGTGGGCGATTATGTGATGAAGTTTATTGATGTTAAGTAATTTTGGGTGAATCTTGTATTTAATATGTGTGTGTGTCATGTATTGTATTAAAAATTTCTCATTCTCATTATAGGGTAGATCGAGTGAGAGCCGCAAGAATCGATGCATGATTTGCTTTCACTAGAGATGGTATATATTGTGTTAAAATTCCTTTTTTTGCTTTTTTAATTTATGCGTGTTTTCATACACCCCACCACCACTATCACCACACACACATGTCAAGCATGGCACACGCGCGCGCGCGCGCGCGCACACACACACATTCATTGGAGAAGAATTCAAGTGCAGGTGGAGGTGTTACAAACTTCAGAGGTCAAGCACGAACATGTACCTGACTTGTGCATGTTACAAGTCGGCTTATAAGCCTTGTTAGTCAACTTATAATTAGCCCAGTCGACTTATACTTCAAGTATAGTCGACTACTGTTTACAACAAAGAGTTGGGTTCTCAGATTTTGTCAGATTAATCGACTGATATCTCTGTATAGTCGACTAATACATGTTATAAGTTAATGACTGTGATTTATATACATGTTTTTTACATCATTTTTATGCCTATTATTTGCCATATTTAATGTTGGGTATTTTTTTAGTGTTATTTTGCAGATTTTAAATTAAGATCAAATTAGAAAAAAAGAGCAAAAATTGACAAATTGACGATTCAAATGAACAAAAAATGCAGAACCAGAGATTTGAAGTAGAGATAAAACATCTCAACAGAGCCTTCACGTAAAATCAGAAATTTCATAAAAATCTGGGACTGAAATAGATCAAGAATCGGCTACCTAGCCGTATATTTCGGCAAGCAGCTGTAGACCAGTCAACGGGAAGTTCAACTTAGAGTTTAACACGAGTCAAAAAGCAAGCGCCAATACAGTAAGAAGTTCAGCTAACGAGACGAATTTCCAGCCAACTGGCCGAACTCTGATAGTACTTATTGATAAAATTTTCCCAGAAATTCGTGTATTGTATTCGACTAGGGTTTTACTGCTCTCTGTTCTATATAAATGATGCCAAGCCGTTTGTACAACATACAATTTTTATTCTCTCTTTTATTTTAAGCAAAAATCAATAAAATTCTGTTGTTAGTCATTAAATCTCAGAGTACTTTCAGCAGGAATTTTGTCATGGCTTCATCTTTATTGGTGCTCTCTTACTTTCTTTTACTTTCTTTTAATTTTTATGATCTCTTTCAATATTATAATGTGTTTTATTTTCTTAGTTATGAATTAATTTTTCTTAACTAGGGATATGATGTAGGGATTGTAATGATGATATAAGATTATATTTTGTGCAAATTCTATTATGTGTTTATAAAGTTTAAATCTTTTATATGCTAAGTTGTTAAATCTTGTGCTTTATGTTATATTTGGTGCGCACAATTAATTAGAATGCTAGTTTAAAAACCGAGAGGAGAAAACGCAGCAAAAGCTTCTAGGATTAACAACCATAACTCAAAATATTGAGATGTAAGAGTTGTGCAGTCAAGTAAAAATATCCATCACTTAAAGCATCGTTTAACTAGCAATCTACTGTTGGAAAGAGAGAGATTTTTACTGAGGGAGTTGACCCGGACCATCAAGGGATCATCGAGGAAGTCGGCGACAAGAGACGATGGAAGAAACAACAGAAAACAGCAGCAACAGCAGTATCTGGCAGGGTTCGGTCGACCGGCCCGGTCGACCGAAGTGCACGACGTGCACAGGCCAGGGAGCGGTCGACCGGCCGGTCGACCGAGAAGCCTGACTGTAAACAACCCAACTCTCGGGTTTTCTGGGTCGACCGCCCGGTCGACCGGAAGAGGAAGTCGGTCGACCGGCCGGTCGACTGACAGACGGGTTTGGGCGTAAATCTGCTGCTCCGCAGATTTGGGTATTTAAGGCTGTTTCTGGTTTCTAGGGTTTGTAAGCAATCACAAAGGCTGCGGGAAAAGAAATGCTGCATCTCTCTTGCATTCAAAGAGGTTGCTAGCAAGTTGTAATCCTCCTTAAAAGTAATAATCTCTCCATTGATTGCCCCGAGGACGTAGGCATTCAGGCCAAACCTCGTTAGATTGTGTGTTTTGTGATTGTGTGTTCTTCTCTTGTGATTTCTGTGATTTGGGTGTTCTTTGTGGTTGAGATCTGTTGGATCCTCTATTGGTTGTTGTCGGTGCGCACAACAAGTGGTATCAGAGCATCCAGGTTGCTCTTTGGGATTTCTGAGGATTCGGAAGGGCTCGAGATCGGATCCGGTGGAGATCGTTGTGTCGATCTCAGATCTGAGGTATTGGGTGTTCAAGGAGATCGTGTGTCGATCTCAGAAGGACTCAAGGAGGGCTCGTTGAATCCGTGGTGGAGTAGATCTGGGGAGAAACTCGATCTAGGGTTTCAAGGGACAGGTAAAAATCATATTTTTATCTGTGTATAGATCTATTTCAAGTTAGTTGATCTTCCGCGTAAATAGAGGATCAGGGAAAAATCTCAATGGCAGAAGAAACTGCATCTGTTAAGACAATGAACAATCACCCAAGGATTGAAGTTGTTAAGTTCAATGGAACTAATAATTTTAGGATGTGGAGGTGTGAGGTTATGGATGCACTGAATGTATCGAACCTCGAGGACACGCTCCTATTGGAGAAGAAGAAGAACACGACCACTGATGAAGAGTGGGCGAAGATGAATAGGTCGGCATGTGGCTTGATACGTTCCTGCTTGTCGCAAGACATCAAATATCTTACACAACATGAGACGTCGGCAAAGAAGCTGTGGGACACCCTTACTAAGAAATACCTGACTAAGAGCGTGGAGTCCAGGTTGCAGCTTAAGAGTAAGCTGTATCAGTTCAGGATGAAGAAGGGGAGCACAGTAAATGAGCACATAAACCGATTCACAAAGCTTCTTATAGATCTGATAAATGTGGATGTCGTGATAGAAGAGGAAGATAAGGCGGTCATCTTTCTGAATTCACTTCCTGCAGAGGAGTACGAGACATTCACACTGACCTTCATTAATGGAAGGCAGACCTTGGATTATGATGAGGTGTCGTCTGCATTAATGAGTTATGACACAAGGAAGAATGAGAGGCATCCTTCACAGTCAAGCTCAGTGGCGGAAGCACTGGAAGTAAGAAGCAGAGGTTCATTGCGGAAGGGCAAGGAGATGAGAGGAAGATCGAAGTCCAGGTCGGGCTATAGGGATCTGAGGAAGGATCAGTGCATTTTGTGCCGAGAGATAGGGCACTGGAAAGTGGACTGTCCAAAGTTCAAGGGGAAGAAGAAGGAGTCGAAGGCTGAAACAAATCTTGCAAAAGTGACGAATACTCAGAGGAGCAGGTCACAGGCGGATGGAGCAGATTCGGACTCGTCAGGTTTCTCGTTTTCAGTCAGTTCTCCCATTATTGCTAACTCATGGAAAGATGAGTGGATTCTGGATACAGGTACAACATACCATGCGTGCCCTAATCGGGGCTGGTTTTCCAACTTTGAGTAGCTGGAGGGGTGTTCGGTCGTTATGGGCGACGATCACCCATGTAGCGTGGAGGGTGTAGGTACAATCCGAATCAGGATGTTTGATGGGATGGAAAGGGAGCTGAAAGGAGTGAGGTATGTACCTCAGTTGAAGAGAAATCTAATCTCCGTGGGAACTTTGGAAGCATCGGGCATGGTGATATCTGTTCGAGATGGTAATCTCAGGATGATCAAGGGCTCGATGGTGGTGATGAAGGGCGTCCGCCGAGGCAATCTCTACTACTTGAAGGGTAGTACGATTACAGATCAGGTGGAGACTTCAAGTTCTTCAGATGATGTTGGCCCGGAGGACTGGCAGGGAAAGGTCGGACACGAAGATGGAAGGTCTTTGCAAGCTCCTGCAAAGACGGAATCCATGGAAGGTGCTGCTACCTGCAAGTTGGAAGGTTGACACAGCGTTCTGGACAAGAAGACGGTGAGATTCAGCACCAATACTCACCACAATGAAGGTCTTCTTGATTGTGTTCACATGAGCGTATGAGGACCTGCTAAGACGGCATCGCTTGCAGGTCACAGGTACTTTGTCTCGTTCATTGATGATTCATCTAGGCAGGTTTGGATATATCCAATGAGACAAAGGGGTAAAGCCCTAGATGTGTTGAGGAAGTGGAGAAGGAAAATGGAGAGGCAGGTAGGTAGGAAGATAAAGGAGCTCTACATCGGTAATGTTGGAATAGACATTGACCAATTCCTACAGTTTGGCCAGAACACAGGGATTGCTACTCACTTCTCAACAGGAACAGATGGGTTGGCTAAGGAAATTGTCCGTTCCTTGCTGGAGGAGGTTCGGAAGTTATTGTCTAATTCAGGATTGGACAAGTCGCTTTGGACTGAGGCGACAGAATATGCTAGCCATCTCAAGAATCAATCGACTGCAATAGGGGGTAAAGCTCCATTAGAAAATTGGTCTAGAAAGGCTTTTCAAGATCGTGGTGTGCTGCGGGAATTTGGAAGTCCGGCTTACTTCAGCGCCAAGAATGGCAAGGTGAATCCGCAAGCAAAGAAGTTTGTTTATTTGGGTTTCAAGAAGAACATCTACAGGTTGTGGGATCCCAAAGACAAGAAGATCGTGATGAGCAGGAATGTCATTTTTGGAGAGACTTCAGTGTTGAAGTCCATCGTCTCTCAGCAGGTGGAGAGGACGAAGACCAAGGGAAGATTGCAGCGGGTGGAGGTTGATGCTACTCCATCATCTCCAGTTGGTTCGGCATCAAAGGATACTTCAACGGAGGTGACACCGGGTGGAGTTCATGATACCAAAGGTGATGCTGAACGGGTTGACGACATTGTTGAGGATGTCGAGTTATTTGCAGCCATTGGAACCAAGGTGAGACCACACTGGTGGTTGAAGAAGCATGAATCTCAAGCTTGTGAACGCGACAAGCTCAAGTTGAAGGCCGTTTCTCTCCATGATGGTCGGGAAGAGGTTCATATGACTCAGTCTAACAGGTTCACTGTTGCAGGAACAGGTACTATTATTGGAGCTTGATGAAGCTCAATTTATATGAACTACGTTTGCCTTGATCCTTTTGGGCAAAGGTACGTAGGCAGCCGTAAAGGCGCAGCCATTGGTGATGCAACTCTTATGAAGCTATTTTTGGGTTTTCGAGAAGTAATTTTGGATCTTCACGTAGAGGTGAAGAGTTGTGGTTGATTGGAGCTTCACGTAGAGTTGGAGAGACTTCACGTAGAGGTGAAGAGACTCCATTTAGCGGTGAAGTGGTGTGGCCAGTTGGACTTCACGTAGAGGTGAAGTGTTTGTGATCTCGAAGAACAGTACTATCTTCCGGAGAGAAGATGTTGAGCTTGCATAAGGAGTGGTGTGCATCCAGGAGAAGCCGATGATGTTTGGTGTGTTCTACGCAGACTTGGTTGGACCGTCAGTGGAAGACAGGTGGACTAGATAGAGCTGATCAATTGGAGAGTCAGTGTTGACTCATGTGGAAGTCTTCATGAGGTCGTGAAGCTGCGGAAAAGGAGCCACGGGTTGGTGATCGGCAGGTATGAAAATTCTCCTAAGGTGAAGTGCAGGGAAGGCATGTGTGATGTTTTCCAGGAATAGATGAGCCAAAGATTCCAAGCCGAGATCGTGTGTCGATTTCGCCGAGATCGTGTGTCGATTTCGTCCGGTGCGCGCAAGCCGAGATCGTGTGTCGATTTCGCCTAGATCGTGTGTCGATTTCGCCAGGTGATAGACTGGGGTTCGTTGGATGTCGGCTCAGATTTTGGAATCTTCGCCGAGGTGGAGAATTGTTGGAAAGAGAGAGATTTTTACTGAGGGAGTTGACCCGGACCATCAAGGGATCGTCGAGGAAGTCGGCGACAAGAGACGATGGAAGAAACAGCAGAAAACAGCAGCAACAGCAGTATCTGGCAGGGTTCGGTCGACCGGCCCGGTCGACCGAAGTGCACGACGTGCACAGGCCAGGGAGCGGTCGACCGGCCGGTCGACCGAGAAGCCTGACTGTAAACAACCCAACTCTCGGGTTTTCTGGGTCGACCGCCCGGTCGACCGGAAGAGGAAGTCGGTCGACCGGCCGGTCGACCGACAGACGGGTTTGGGCGTAAATCTGCTGCTCCGCAGATTTGGGTATTTAAGGCTGTTTCTGGTTTCTAGGGTTTGTAAGCAATCACAAAGGCTGCGGGAAAAGAAATGCTGCATCTCTCTTACATTCAAAGAGGTTGCTAGCAAGTTGTAATCCTCCTTAAAAGTAATAATCTCTCCATTGATTGCCCCGAGGACGTAGGCATTCAGGCCGAACCTCGTTAGATCGTGTGTTTTGTGATTGTGTGTTCTTCTCTTGTGATTTCTGTGATTTGGGTGTTCTTTGTGGTTGAGATCTGTTGGATCTATTGGTTGTTGTCGGTGCGCACAACATCTACTAGATCGAGAGATTGTGAATTCTAAATTTAGAAGATATAATTGATATTGTTCGAGAGAAAGTACTGATTAGAATAAAAAATTTCAATTGTCAGCATGAATAGGATGAAGTAGCACAAGCATAATATTTTATCTGATTACAATTACTGAAATCATTACCCTAATCCTTTTCGTAATTAAAATAACCTTTTTAGTAATAGTTTAATTACAACATCTTCCAACTAAATTGATTATTCAAATAGAACTAAAAAAAATTAAGTTGGTATTTGAACAACAATCCTCATGAGAATGATACTCTACTCAGTATTATATTACTTGAAAATGATTGATACACTTTTCATTCGAATCCACATATCAAGTTTTTAGCGTCGTTGTCAGGAATTGTATAATTTTCAATATCAATAATATTGATTACTAGTCTGCTTTGAATTCAGTCTGCAGATCTAATATAAAATTTTTTTCTCTGTAGGTTACAGGAAGTTCAACCTCAACAGTACACAGAATTCAACTAAGTAGCTGAAATTTCGGCCAGGTAGCTGAATTTCTGTTATGAACGGAATTGAGTTTTCTCCTGATTTACTGTTACTTGTAGACAAGACGTTCTAGGAGTACAGAACTCATAGAACCTGATTCAAAGATTGATAGAACCTTCAGACGCTTACTCAAAGAGAGACGAGATCGAAAAAAGTAATGGCAGAACAAAACCAGAGAAAAGCTTTGAGGGATTACGATGTTTCCTCTCTTAGTGGAGACAATTCATGCAACATTGCACCGATAATTCAAGCAAACAATTTTGAACTGAAGCCGGGGTTAATTCAAATGGTGCAATACACATGTCAATTCGGGGGATTCCCATATGACGACCCCAATGAACAAATCTCTAGTTTTCTAGAGATATACGACACAAAGGATTAATGGTGTGTCTCCGGAGGTAATTAAGCTGAAACTTTTTCCTTTTCTTTGAAGGATAAAGCGAAAACATGGTTCAATTCCTTACTAAGAATACCATAGCAACATAGAATGAGATGGCGAATAAGTTTCTCATAAAATACTTCCCTCCATCTAAAGCGGCAAAACTACGAGGTGGTCTCACAACTTTCACTCAACTTGAATCTAAAAATATCTATGAAGCTTAGGAAGGTACAAAGGATTGATCAGAAAAGTCCCACATCACGGACTTTCCGTTTGTTGGAGATCCAATTCTTCTACAATGGATTGAATCCAAATATGAAGATAATTGATGCAGCCGCGGGAGGAACATCTTGGGTAAGGAACGTGATGAGGCATATGAGTTTCTTGAGGAGATGACCTCAAATAGCTACCAGTGGCAATCAGATCGAGCAGCCGGGGTACATGAGATAGATGCAATCTCTGCAATAGATGAACAACTTGCATTGTTAACAAAGAAACTTGATGCAACCAATGTAAGCGCCATCCAAACTCAAAACCCTCCATATGATGAATTTGCTGCAGGACAACCAGCCAATGAAGGGCAAATTGGCAACTTTGGGTTCACTTCAAACGAGCAGGTAAACTACGTGAACAACTTCCAGAGGAATAATAACTCCTATTCGAATACCTACACACCAGCTTGGAGAAATCATTCTAATTTAGAATGGGGCAAAAACAACAACAACAGTGTTACAAAGGGCGAATAACTTTCAGCAACATCAAGTAAGGCCACCACCACCACAAGAGAAGAAGACATGCCTGAAGGAGATAATGCAACAGCTCGCCGCCACTACATAAACATTCATGACCACCACAGACACCAACCTGAAGAACTAAGAGGCTGCAATTCATAACCTAGAGATGCTGATGACTCAAATTTTCAACCTGTTGTTTAATTGATCATAGGGATCGTTACCAATCAAAACGGAGGTAAATCTAAAGAATACGTCAAGGCAATCACGTTAAGAAGTGGAAAAGCCCTAGCACAAGACCAAGTGTCTAGAGAAGAAAACTTTACTCTAACAGACATTGAAGATAAAAATTCAGAAAAAGAGAGGAAGACAGAAGATAGACAGAGTCAAAATTTAGCCAACCAGCCAGCCGAAACTTCAGCCAGGTAGCTGAACTCTGAGAGATCTCAGGCTCTACAAGGTCCTACAGAGAAGTCAGTTATCAAGCCATATGTTCCCCCCGCTTTCATTCCCCCAGAAACACAAACAAAGCACTACAAATAAGCAGTTTGTTCAATTTCTAAATATATTTAAAAAATTATAAATTAATATTCATTTTGCAGAGGCCCTAGCACAGATGCTCAAGTACGCAAAATTTATGAAGGAGATCATAAGAAATAAGAGGAAACTTGAGGATCATGAAACAGTAATATTGAATGAAGAATGCAGTGCTATTCTGCTAAACAAGCTTCCTCCAAAGCTTAAGGATTCAGGGAGTTTCACTATACCTTATATCATAAAAAATTCTTATTTTGAAAAAGCCTTATGTGGTCTTGGTGTCAGTATTAATTTGATGCCTCTTTCTGTGTTCAGGACACTGGGGTTAGGAGAACCAAAAAACCAACTAGCGTATCACTTCAGATGACGGACAGGTCCATCAAATGCCTGAGAGAAGTAATTGAAGATGTGCTAGTAAAGGTGGAAAAGCTCTACTTCCCTGCAGACTTTATTGTATTCGACATGGAGGAGGATAGGAAAGTACCTCTCATTTTGGGACTTCCATTTCTTGCAATGGGTAATACATAAATAGATGTGCAACAGAGAAATTAACTCTTCGTTGTGCAGGATGAAGAAGTCACATTCAATATCTTTGAGACGATAAAATATCCCTCCAACCCCGATGAATGTCATTATATTTGTTGGGATTTAGGTCGAACAAATAGTCCCACATCGGCTAGACGTGGGGATGGTCTTGGGTTTATAAGGATTTGGGCAACTCCACCTAAAAGGCTAGTCTTTTGGGATGGAGCCCCCGCTCCCTTCAAGTGGTATCAGAGCCATGCCCCGAACTTAGTCGTGTGTGTGGGTGATGTTCTTCAACAGTGTATAGACCCCCCCAATGGCGCAAAGGCGCAATAGGGCCTGCCCACCCCACTGGCGCAAAAGGCGCAATAGGCCCCTGTGAAGCTGTTTGACTCTCGAGAAATTTGGCAGTGGTGCTCGTAGAGGAGTGACCGTGGTGCTTGTAGAGGAGTGACCGAACTGCAGTTGGTACTTCACATAAGGCGTGCTGATCGCCCACGCAGTGAAGAATTGGATCTCGATGGAGCATTTGATCTTCCGGTGCCCCTGTGAAGCTAATGTCTGGCTCTCGAGAAATTTGGCAGTGGTCCTCGTAGAGGAGTGACAGACTGCAGTTGGTACTTCACATAAGGCGTGCCGCCACCTCACGCAGTGAAGAGTTGGATCTCGATGGAGCATTTGATCTTCCGGTGCGAAGATAGTTGAGCTTGCAGGGACGGTGCGAAGATAGTTGAGCTTGCAGGGAGACTCTTTGTTCGAGGGGGGGATTGTTGGGATTTAGGTCGAACAAATAGTCCCACATCGGCTAGACGTGGGGATGGTCTTGGGTTTATAAGGATTTGGGCAACTCCACCTAAAAGGCTAGTCTTTTGGGATGGAGCCCCCGCTCCCTTCAATATTGACATAATTGAAAAGGTGACGATAGAAGTGTTTGAGAATGAGACTCCAGCATTACCACTTAAGGCATGCCTAATTCATTCAGCAACCATCACTGAGGATGATTTTGAAAGGAGGGAGTGTGCGAACTACTTAGAAGCAACAACATCATTGCCTAAGTATGTGAGGCAATAGATTGAAGAGCTTGGAGGAAGTACCTCACCAGCTCCATCATCCATTCTGGAGGCACTAAAATTAGAGCTCAAGGAGTTACCACGACATCTAAGGTATGTATTTTTAGGTGAAAATTCTACACTATCAGTAATTATTTCTTCTTTCTTGATAGGTGATAAGGAAGAGAAACTCTTGCATGTGCTGAAAGATCACAAAACAACGATTGGTTTGACAATTACGGATATAAAATGTATAAGCCCTTCAGTTTGAATGCATAGGATCTTGATGGAGGAAAACTATAAACCTTCAATTCAGCCACAACGTCGATTGAACCCAGCAATGAAGGAAGTGGTAAGAAAAGAAGTGTTGAAACTTCTTGACGCAGTTTTGCAGAGAAGCGAAGATACAAATTTGGTCCTTAACTGGGAGAAATGTTATTTTATGGTGAAAGAAGGAATTGTGCTTGGACTTCGTATGTCTGAAAAAGGAATTAAGATGGACCGTGCAAAGATTAAAACCATTGAAAAGGTACCACCTCTAATAAATGTGAGAGACGTGAGAAGTTTCCTAGGGTATGCAGGATTTTATCGACGATTTATCAGGGACTTCTCTAAAATTGCAAAATCTTTGTGAAATTTATTAATAAAAGATGCACCATTTAACTTTTCTAATGATTATTTGCAGGCGTTCGAGTTATTGAAAGAGAAGTTGATCACTGCACCAATCATAATGGCACCAGATTGGAGTCTACCTTTCGAAGTAATGTGAGATGCTAGTGATTACGCACTATGAGCTGTATTGGAGCAAAAACGGAATAAGATTTGTCAAGTACTGTACTACACAAGCAAGACATTAAATGAAGCACAACAGAATTAGACTACAACGAAGAAAGAATTACTTGCTTTGATATTTACTTTGAAAAATTCCGTTCTTATCTGATTGGATCCAAAGTAGTTGTATTTATAGATCATTCTGTCCTTAAGTATTTGCTTGCAAAGAAAGAGACCAAATCAAGGTTAATAAGATGGGTCTTCTTCTCCAAGACTTTGATTTGGAAATTCGAGATAAGAAGGGGGTAGAGAATCTTGTGGCAGACCATCTTTCCCGCATTGAGCATGAAGCGGAGGACTCCAACGAATTTCCCATTGACGATGCATTCCCTGATGAATATTTGTTAAGTATCACTACCAATTCACCACCTTGATAAGCTCCCTTCGCAAATTTCTTAGCATGATGTTTTTCCTCCTGATCTTTTGTATTAAGGTAAGAAAAAATTTCTATCAGATGTTAAATACTACCAGTGGGATGATCCAATTCTCTTCAAATATTATGCGGATCAAATTGTGCGAAGGTGTGTGCCCAAGAACGAAATGGAAAGCATTCTGCACTATTGTCACGCTAGAGAAGTGGGAGGTCATTTTGGTGCAAGTAAGACAGCAGCAAAGGTATTACAATCAGGATTTTATTAGCCTACACTATTTAAGAATGCTTATGCTCATGCTCATGTTAAAGCATGTGATACCTGTCAAAGGATAGAAAATATTTTCAGGCGTAACGAGATGCCTCTCAACAACATCCTTGAAGTTGAGTTGTTTGATGTGTGGGGTATAGATTTCATGGGCCCCTTTTCATTCTCGTTCTCCAATCAGTATATCCTAGTGGCAGTTGATTATGTTTTAAAATTGGTAGAAGCCGTTGCTTTACCTTCTAATGATGCACGGGTAGTGATAAAATTCCTAAAGAAGAACATCTTTATACAGCTTGGAACACCAAGGGCGATCATTAGTGATGGTGGAAATCACTTTTGCAATCACCAATTTAAGACCCTTTTACTTAAATATGGAGTAAAGCACCGTTTGGTCACACAATACCACCTACAAACAAGTGACCAAGTGAAAGTTTCCAATAGAGAACTGGAGCGCATCTTGGAGAAAACAGTTAACATGTCACAGCGTGATTGGTCAGTAAAGCTCGATGATGCTTTATAGGCATATTAGACTGCGTTCAAGACACATGATGTCCCCCTATCACCTATGGTGAGGCATGTCACCTTCCAGTTGAGTTGGAACACAAAGCTTATTAGGCAATGCAATTACTCAATTTTTACATGCGAGTGGCGGGAGAGAAAATAACGTTACAATTCAATGAGATGGAAGAATTTTGTAACAATGCTTATGAGAATGCAAGGATCTACAAGGAGCGGATCAACCAATGATATGACAAGCATATTATGACAAGAGATTTCAAAAAAGAACAGAAAGTATTACTCTTCAATTCTCGCCTCCGCCTATTTCCAAGCAAATTACGCTCGAGATGGTTGGGTCCTTTTGAGGTAACTTAAGTACTACCACATGGGGTAAATGAAATTCATAACCCGACAAAGGGGACGTTCAAAGTAAACGGCCAACGACTCAAACCATACATGGAAGGCTACTTTACTAAAAATAATATTTCCTTCCGCCTTGATGAAGCATCTTAAACATGCAGCAGGAAGTCTAGCTAATGACTATAATTTAAAGCTCTTCTTGGGAGGCAACCTAAGTTTTCTAACTTACTTTTATTATATTTCTATTTTTTATTTTCTTTAGACTTATGTCTTTTGTATGTCAGATACCCCTCTCTGTAGACTGATTCAATACCCCCAGATGAACCACAAAATCACTGCAAACATGAATACCAGAAGATAGAGCATCAAAGAACCAGAAGTTCGGCTCAGCAGCCAACTCTTCGGCCAGCCAGCTGAACTTTGGTAGGCGTTTGATAAGGAATCTTCCAGGTGTACAGTTTTCAAAATATCTGTTTTTCTGGATCTATGCCCGAGATATGTTATTTTCAAAATTGAATTGTTTTGTGATAAATAAAGATCTTGATTTAAAAATGAATTTCTTGTTCAAATTTGAAAATTTTGGGGTAATTCTCAATCTGAATTTTGTGCATGGGGACATAGCACAATTTAGGAATGGGGAGGGTCAAATCTTCTTTTTGAAATCTTTTCTTAATTTTTTACTTTATCCTTTTCTTGTTCTTATATTTTGTATTTCATCCTCTTAAAATTTTAAAATATTTCAAAATTTTTCAAAAGTTTTAAAAATTCAAATTTCAAAACTCCCTCATCTCTTCCCAGGAGAATTCAGTTTCCAAGATCTTCTAGAATTCAAAATTTGAATTTGAAATTAAATGAAGGGTAGTCTTGAGAAAAGTATATATACATCTTCTATATAAACTAACTTCATCCTTCTTTTGTTCTCATAAATCCGAGTCCAACCCCTTAAACTAGAGCGTTCGACAGCCGAGAGAAGGAATTTCAGAGACCTCAGCTACCAGATCCGCGAAGTTCAAGACAGAAATTTGGCCAGGCAGCCGAAATCTCGAACAGGTAGCCAAACTTTGGCAGAAACTTTTCCTTGAATTTTTTAGGGACAGTAAGTGCTCTGTTTTTCCTCTTTTACACTTCTCAGTTTTTCAAGTTCATCATGTCTAAGATTTTTGTTGAGCACAACTTTTTCCTTATATTCAAAGCATTTGGAATATATTTTTTGGTTCAAATAAGGGACAGGAATCGGGATTATCTATTGCATTCTAATAGTTATGAATTTTATATTCCTGCCCTAGCACAAGAGTTTTATGATGGATTTTCAAAAAATAATATTGATAGAAATTAAGAAATAATTGAAGTAAATTGGAGGAGGGAGATGAAAATCTTGAATTTACAGACTATTTCTGAACCAACGGGTATTCCTATTATGGAAAGAGGAACTCAAGAACTGGACAACCTAGGAAACTACATGCATTTAATGGGAGAACATTTCAAGATACCTCAAGGGGTGGCATTAGTCCTAAAACAGTATATCAGAATGTGTATGCATTATGTTGATGGTTAAATCATGATATCTTGGTGTATCACATATTTCATCCTTTTAAAACTAAGTTTTACAAATTGTCTACATTTTGATGACTAAGGAAAAAGATTTTTACATGTGCTATACACTATTGGACACCATTGCTAGCGCTAAAGATAAACGAAATACCTTTATGCCACTACCCATTTTTGTCAGACAAATTTGCAAGGAATGGATGCTTGAAGATGAATTTAATCATGCTATAAAAGATAAAATTAGTATTCAAGTTGAAACTATTTCTTTATCTTATAATGCTTCAGTGCAAATTGATTGGGTACCTTCCATGCTACAAGAACATGTCCCCGTTATATCATCATCATCTAATGAATGGAAAGAGGAGGAGGAATTCTTTAATCAACACTCACTCAAAGATAATCGTGCATTTATGCATTTAATTTGGGAGGGGATAAAAAGAACATACAAGTTAATAAAGGGGTAGAAGAAGAAGAAAATTGAAGAGACACGTTTTAGGAGGACACGTACTGAAGGAGGTAGTAATTGTATAGAAAGAGAGGGAGATGTGCTTAAGTGGAGTTGTATAGTAGGATTTTTTTATTTCTTTCTTTATTAAAAAAAGTTTTGTGGTAAGTTGACCTAGTTGTAAGGGATTTAATAACCATAAAACTTGAATTGGATAAGGAATATCAATTTGACGGAATTTTAAAGTTTTTGAGTAGAGATAAAAAGTTTTAAAATATTATTGCCATCTAGAATTTGTCCATGTGAATATGCATCTTATCTACACTTACACATTGGTTTAAGCTTGGGATAATGAGGATTACTTAATACTTAAATTAAAAAAAATCATAACTACTTATTAGCTAGATATTTTGGCCTCAAGAAGCCTTAGTATTTACGTGAAAAATAGTTAGGCAAGCTTGGGATAATGAGGATTACTTAATACTTAAATTAAAAAAAAACTTAACTACTTATTAGCTAGATACTTTGGCCTCAAGAAGCCTTAGTATTTACGTGAAAAATAGTTAGACAAGTTATATATATATATATATATATATATATATATATATATATTATATATATATATATATATATATATATATATATATATATATGTATGTATGTATGTATATATATATGTATATATATATGTATGTATGTATGTATGTATGTGTGCATGTGTGTGTGTGTGTATAAGTTATATATACTAATAAGTCTAATGATCAGTTAGTTAGGTATCTTGGCCTCGAGAAACCTTGATATTTACACGAAAGAGAATTAGATTAGTTATATTAATAAGAAGAAGAAAAAAAGAAGTGTTTAAAAGACAACGAAGTAGTAATACTTCAAAACTTCTATGAAAAAATAATAATAAATATTTTAAGTATGTAAGTTTGAATCAAAATCTCAAGTTAAGAACTATACGCATTCACGAAGATGCATAAGAGTAGAAAACTTAGGAAGAATGGTGATATAGGCTAAGATTTGAAAATCCCTACAAATTAAATGATAGAATTCTTGATAAGAGATTGAACTTGATAATGAGAGTTTATGGTAACTAGAGAACTTATACATTAGTGATGTTTACCACTCCTAAAATATTTTTTCTTTCTTTATTTTTGTTTTTATTTTATTTTCTTTATTTTTGGCTATTCTTTTTATCTTAATCTCTTCTTATCTTTTAAATTCTTTTACCGAATCTTGTGGGTGTAATTCACTGAAAACTCTCACAAGACAACACTCGTCCACTAGGGTAACATAGAGGTTTAACGACTTGTTGTACATGCTAAGTGTAATCGTGAGTCCTACGAAAGTGGATTAAGATTTTATTTTTAGGATCTTTTTAGTTTTTCTTTTTCTTTTAAGACTGGGATTTTGCTCGAGGACTAGCAAAAAATAGGTATGAGGGTGTGATGAGTGTGATTTATATACATATTTTACATCATTTTTTATGCCTATTATTTGCCATATTTAGTGCTGCATGGGCATATTTTTAGTGTTATTTTGCAGATTTTAGGTCACGAGCAAATTAGAAGAAAAAGAGCAAAATTGATAAATTGGCGATATCAAATGACCAAAAAAATACAGAACCAGAGATCTGAAGTAGAGATGGAATATCAGAACATAACTTTCATGCAAAATTAGAAATTTAACAAAAATCTTGAACTGAAATGGAAGCCGTATATTTCGACCACCCAGCTGTATATTTCGGCCAAGCAGCCGTGAACCAGTCAACGGGAAGGCCAAGTCAGAGGTCAACACGAGTCAAAAAGCGGAGTGCCAATACAACTAGAAGTTCGGCCAGCCAGGCGTATTTTCGGCCAGCTGTCCGACCTCTGGCGGTGCTTATGGATAATTTTTTTCAGAAATTCGTGTAAATTAAGAAATCTAGGTTTTTATATTCGTCTAGGGTTCTACTGCTCTCTATTCTATATAAATGCCGCCAAGCCTCTTGTACAACATACAATTTTTATTCTCTCTTTTATTTTGAGCGAAAATCAATAAAATTCTGCTGTTAGCGATTAAATCTCAGAGTACTTTCAGCAGGAATTTCGTCAAGGTTTCATCTTTATGGGTGCTCTCATACTTTTTTTTACTTTCCTTTTAATTTTCATGATCTCTTTCAATATCATATTGTATTTTATTTTCTTAGTTATGAATTAATTTTTCAATAACTAGGGGCATGATGTAGGGATTGTAGGCATGATGTAGGGATTGTAATGATAATAAAAGATTATGTTTTATGCAAATTCTTCTATTTGTTTTATAAAGTTTAAATATTTTATATGCTAAGCTGTTAAATCTCGTGTTTTATGTTGTAATTGGTGTGCACAATTAATCAGAAGGTTAGGTTAGAGTTCAAGAGGAGATAACTTAGTAAAAACTTTTAGGATTAACAATTATAACTCGAAACGTTGAGATGTAAGAGTTGTGCAGTCAAGTAGAAATATCCATCACTTAAAACATCGTTTGACTTGCAATCTACTAGATCGAGAGATTGTGGATTCTAAATTTAGAAGATAGAATTGATATTGTTCGAGAGAAAGTACTGATTAGGATAAGAAATTCTGATTGTCAGCATGAATAGGATGAATTAGTTCAAGCATAATATTTTATCTGATTACAATTATCAAAATTATTACCCTACTTCTTTTCATAATTAAAATAAACCTTTTTAGTAATAATTTAGTTACAACATCTTCCAACTAAATTGGTTATTCAAATAGAACTAAAAAGATTAAGTTGGTACTTGAACAACAATCCTTGTGGGAACGATACTCTACTCACTATTATATTACTTGAAAATGATTGGTACACTTGTCATTCGAATCTGCACATCATAAGTCAACTTATACTACACATACGCGCACACATCCGCACATACCCATACCCCCCCCCACCACACACACACACACACACACACACACACACACACACCAAATCAACACACACTCACACATCAAACATGACACACGCGCGCGCGCACACACACACACAAATACATATCAAGAATGATACCCACACACCCACACCCACACATGCTTATGTACCACCAACACACCACCCCACCCCACCCCCCACCAACACTGTAACGGTCCCAGATTTCATAAATTTTAACAGAATATTCTATTAAACTGATAGATTATCGTAATCATCTCCAAGCTCTTAAAATTTTCGGCAGCACTTCCTTTGTAAATGTTACATGCCCAAATATACATTTCAATTTACAGAAATTTTGACCAACAACAGTCCACGAATTCTCAAATCTAACATGTAAGTCAAAGTTAACAATCACCCAAGCAATCATAATAATACCTCAGCTCACTACAGCCTGTTAATTCTCCAAATAATAATTTCGGCTTGACATCGCCTACTTATGAAACAAAAGGAAACATGTGCCCGAGAGTACTCCTCTCGTCATCCACAATATAAACAGATTTAACTGTAACTCTAACACATCACCATAATCACAATCTAACTTATTTCTAACTCATCCATCTCTCAAAACGTACATAAGGTATCAGTATACATCAAGTAAGATTTTCAACAGGAACTAAGTTACAGTCCAATGCAATCAATAAAAAATAAACTTCTCAACAAACGCCTAAATCTGAAGCTGGTCTTCTGCCATACAGCGACCTGAAACATAAAACTGTGAGGGAGTGAGCTCGACAGCTCAGTGAGAGAGAATCAAAGTGAATCAAGGAAGGAAAATACAATAAAGGGACGTGTTTCTTTCTTCAACAATTTGCAAGTATAGATGAACAAATGAAATGAGGAGAGAGCAATATCTTATAATGAATGATTAACACAACGATCCATATACTCTATGTGACGGTCTGACTTCTCTAGAATCGATTCTCTTTAACTTTCTTAATTTTCTGCTACAGATTACTTGATCTAAGAATTCAGTGAGATACTTTCTCAGTCATTATAACTTATGCATGGTTCTGTTTTAAGTACTATCAACACATATCATCACACAACTCATATCTCATACATTAGATACAACCAATCAAAATCAAAGTTTCATGGGGGGTAAGTATATGTTTCGGTAATACAATATCACAATATCACCCCATATCATCTAAGTATAATTTATCCATATGGATAACACGATCACACATAATCATACTACACTTCACAATATTCACATATCATACTTAGAGATGTGCACAACACACACGATACACATGCATATACAACCACAGTGAAGTGTGAGAATTCCCCGTCTTCTCCCTCCTACCGGCTCCCGCACGGCCCCTTCCTCCTATATATATGTATTTGTATGCATATACAACAATAACACCGTCTTCCCCCCTCCTACCGGTTCTCGCACGGCCCCTTCCTCCAATATATATATATATATATATATATATATATATATATATATATATATATTACAATCCCACCGTCTTCCCCCCTCCTACCGGCTCCCGCCTGGCCCCTTCCTCCAATGCAAAAGATGTAACAAACATACACACACACACATTCGAAAGTACAAATAATGATTTCGTCACAATACGAACACCAACCCCTTTATTGCAGTTTACCTTTTAGCTTGACACTAATGTCAATTGATATCCATATATGACACACCATATGTGTATATACATAAATATGAGTTACCAGTCAATACTGTAGTGATCTAATCATCTCAATTTAATGAGTCAGCTCTCATTTACTTGTTAAGTATTAGCCTTTTGAGTCGTGCTACTAGCACATCAACATTCAATTATGTAGCATACAATCATGATCGTAAATTTTACAATGCATACACGTCATGGAGATCAATTCATCAACAAAATAAATACTAAAATTGTTGCTTGAGGGTAAAGATAATTGTCATATAGGTATACAACTTGTTAGTTATGCTTATGTGACATCCCCGTCAATTTCATATATATTCAACATACATCAAGGTTGTAAACAATCATCACTTAGATGTGGTTGCACAGTGTATCAATAATCATATGAAGAATAAGCAATATCAACAAGTTATCTATTATGAGAAACTCTTATAATAATTTACACCCATGTATCCGTAATAATGTTGGATTTCTATTCCCATCAACGCACCCGAGCTTTCATTCATACGTCTAACACCACTAGTTTTTTAACGCCCAATGTTCAGTATGGTTCCGTCGAAAACTCCGAATACCATAATTATTCGGTCAGTTAGTCAATTAATGACTACCAATATGATTAGACAATTCATTACCAATCTGGATTCCCGACTTCGTAATTAACAGTTTCCGCTCTGATGATTTTTATAACTGCCACTTACGTAACTATTGATTTTCAATCTCATAATTTAAAGCGAAGTATCCTCTATGGACACTAACATCAATGATTTAATTTGCTCAAGCCTAATTTCACATCTTTATGAGGCAATATGAAAAGATACAATTTTCTTAGCTTACAGCCATGTGGTATCCACTCTATGTTTCTTCGTGGTCTTCTGTTGCATCAGTTTATAGTTAACCATCAATATTAGATCTTTCTTCCTATTGAGAAAGTAATTAGCTATTGTTCATAGCCAGGGTAATCAACGAAGTGTTGTTTAAATAAACGCTTGGAAGGACTCCTGCAGCCTTATTACCTATATATGATGAGTTTATGAATCAAGATCTTCGATGGTCTACGTGCACTGGGCCATTGAAATAAAGATACTGAGAAACCCTATATAAATAATACATTGCTCTAGTCGTATTCAGAATTTGTCTCCATGCAGCTCAAAGTCTAAACCATCAATGCCTGGTGTGACGTGAGTATCATGCTATTTCTTATAGACAAGTGGTATGAAAAATGGTTATAATCTCCTCCTTTATACCCTTCTATCACGGTACTCCCAACTTGTGAATATTGTCAATAAAATTTCCCGCCTAATCCTATCCCGCAATCATAGAGTCGGAAACCACAGTCCTATTAGCTCGGGACTGTGAGTTGAAAACCTGCAACACTGGATAGTGTTGAGAATGAGTAACAATATGTGTTATTAAAACTTATTTCTTATTATTAAAATTATAGCACTTGCCATCTGCCATAATCCTTAGTTATCCTGAACCTCTTGAACCTCGCTTCTAACTCATATGTGGAAGGAGAGATGGGTCGAGTAATTCTTCCAGTTGCTTACCTTTTCCTTTGCCATTAGGATTTGTGTTAGTCCTACCAAATGGTTGGATCTATAATTCACCTCATCAGGATGTGCTCGACATAACCAAATGTATCAATACTTCTAAACATGTCAGATTTTTCAAGTGTCTGAGCGAATGCAACGGTAATTATTTAATGACGCAGATATGCCCAACAATGTACCTACCTGAACTTGAAATAATATAACACAAGGATAAGAGCTCTTTCATGAGAATATTGTTTTATGCTGAGCTCAGAGAATTCTAATCTGGTGCTATGGGATCCAGAGCACCACTTGATCTAGCACCACGACTCTGAAATTTATATAAAATCTGATAGGATGATTCTATGTCGTTTCACTGGTTACGCTAGAAATTTAACAAAAATTATTACTTCAAGAATGTATCAAGTCATAACCTACCAAATTCTAGAGTAAGTATCATCGTCCAAAACCCAATACACCTTGCTGCCACTAGGCACAAGTAGCAAATCTTTTAGGCTTTTTAACTTCTTTCCAATTATTTACGAGGACAGATCCTGGGGTTACCTCTTAAATGAAAACAAACATATAAAATTTATGAAACATCAACATTCATTATTAGGGGCGTATTCAGTTCCGAGCTTGGCGCAACATTCCTCTCTACTTATTCTAAAATTCTCATGGGTCTCCCCTTAAATGGTAATTCATAAGGAGGAAACTAATCTTTGACATGATTTATATTTTCCTTTGTTTCTCAAAGGATTCCTAACGTCCAACCAACACAGGTTTAAATTTCACGTGCTTAGAGATACCATCACCTTTCTAATAGTCTATTAGATGATATTTATAATTGAGTTAACTAGTAAAAGAAATTCCCAAACTCTTCAATCGTAAAGGAAAATTCTGCAACTCAAGAAATTTGACTAGCCGGTCTTATTTTGACGATAACTTTCAGCACAGACCCTCAATTGGGACACCACAAAAGCCGTTGGAAAGTAGATTCGATTATCTTTCTAACGATATACTACATGATCAGTTTTATCTAACTAAACTGTTTCTGATATACCGAAACTCTTCAGCTGTGAGTGAGTTCTGCAGCAGGACAGTTTTGATCAACATGCAATTTTTCAGTCGTAACTTGAGGTACAGATATCTGATTAGGACATGGTATGAACCGTTGAAAAGTAGACTTGATTGTCTTTCCAACGGTATATATTATGATATAATATAACCCTAACATACTAATGAACTGAGCCCGAAATTACAGAGTAATTCTGTTTAACAGATTTCTGCACATATTAGGAAGGTTCTCTACTTTGCTCTAGATGATGATTTGCCCAGAAATTTTTGCAAGAAAATATAGGGGAAAGTAGATTGAATGCTAGTTTAAATGACAGAAATTAATCAATACATATTATGAGGTTTTCTCTAGAAATTCAGAAAATGAAATAGATCTAGATCTAGATGAAATCTCCCTCACCTTCTTGTTTCTCCTCGCTATAGTCGTTGCTCCCACTTGCCGTCGCTCCACCACCGGCCGCCACCACCGGCCACCGCCGCCGGCCGCCCGGGTGTGGCCGGGTGCTCCCGGTTCCAAAGAAGAGAGGGAGGGGGAGAAGAGGGAGAGAGTGAGATTTAAAAAAAAATGATTGAAGGTTGGAAAGAGATTTGAGAGATTGTATTTGAGATTCTTCTCATGGGTTTCTTAGGTTGAAAAATGAGAGATGGAAGAAGATGAATGAGGGATTAATTGTCTACCCATTTACACAAACCCCCCTCACATAAACATATATCACATATATCCATAACCTCTCTCTTCCCTCATCTTGCCACCTATACACACATATTTCAAGGCTAATCTTAACCCTCCATCTACCCATGCCATGCACACCTACTTTCTCCACTATCTCTAAAATAATAAAATAATTCTCATGATTGTATTTTTATTTCAATTTATTTATTTATTTTGGTATTTGCTTCATTTTCTTGTATTTACACAATGTATTCACTTGCCACTTTATTACACATATATGTATGAACAATATATTTAAAAGTATCAAATATATGTGCAAGTATTCATAGAAGATTGATCATATTCATAAGGTTTTACATATACATAACAAACATAGATAGGAACGTATGTATATATGTCGAATACCCATATTTCCCACTTTCAGAATTTTCTTTTACGGGATTTCTAAACATCCATTGTTACACTCACTTAATTTTGTCATTATCTCAGATAATCAGTTTATCCCCTTTAATAAGATTAAATCAAGATTTAGAATTTCAGGGTGTTACAAACACACACACCCCCCCCCCAAAAAAAAAAAAAAAAAAAAAAAAACCACTACCAACCACCAACACACACCACACACACACACACACAAATGTTTGGTGCACATGTTTGGTGCTTGTCATTTCACTTTCCATGTGTACAGTTCATGCCTCTGTCCATATTTTTTATAAGAGTTTTGGTATAGGATGATCATGATACGAGAATTAAAGCAAACTTGCGGGGATCCCAAAGCTTGTATTGGATTCTGGATTGGATAAGTTATATGTTTGTATTAAATTCTAGATTGTCATGTTTGTATTGGATTATGGATTAGATGAGTTTGTATTGAATTATGAATATTTTGGAATGTCTGATATATATGTGTGGATTGATTGACTGGATTAATTCTGTGTTTGATGATATATATGCATGTGTGGGATTCTGTTACTGAATACTCTGTCTGGTTGGCTGGCTGCAATCTGTGTGTTTGATATGATTCTGCATGATATGTATAGACAGTTACTGTATATATATATTTTAAAAAAGAAATATTATAATATATGACATCGGTTCTAAACTGACGTCGTATAGACATTCAATGTCGGTTAGTACAAAACCCGACGTCTAATATTTCTTTCAAGGTCGGTTCTTAACATAACTGACATGGAAAGCTGTTATAATCTGAATTTAAAAAGAAATTTTGCATGTCATTTTTTTTTTTTTATTTTTATAATCGACATGGAAAGTCATAGTTTTTGATGTCGGTTATCAACAGAACTGACGTTAAATATTTATTTATCACATCACGTAAAAACCGACGTGGAAAGTTAAAGACTTTCCACGTCGGCCAGATAGACGTCAGTGGCTTTATTTTTTCAATATCAGCTAATAACCGATGTGAAATTCTTTTTCTGTACTAGCATATGCTCTCCATGATCTTCTTTTCCTTTCACCTATCACAAGACTTCAATGATTCCATGCCTCAATTCACACCAATATGTTCAGCTGCCATGCATATGCCAATGATGCTTGCATTGTATCATGATGCTAGAAGTATAAATTTTATCGGAAAAAAATAAAAATAAAATACAAAACTATGATTAATGGGCCCTAGTATAGTGTCATTAGTGGACCCTCTTGCAAGAAAAACACTTGATACCTAAGGGCCTCTTTGGAAGAGGAGAGAAAATTGATAAAACTACAGTCGGGCCTATACTAACAACTTTTCATAAGAAGGTTAACGGTGAGACCTACGAGATCAGAGTTTTCTCCATTTTCTCACCAGTTCAGAGAAGAAAACTACAACCACTGAACCAGTATTGTTTGCTAGGCTCACGAGTTTTTTTTTATTTGTTTAATTTTTGTCAATCAGAAAAAGCTGCGGGGCTCACCAAAGTCAGTCCTCCAAACCATTTTTCAGCCCAGGCCCTAAAAGCTGACTAAGATCTTGTACTACTCTTTATATATATCGTCCTCTTGTACCTAATCCGACCATATAATATCTGTTTTCCGTGAAAATCTTTCAAGTCCCCCCCAATCAAAGCATTTGAGAAACTACCCATGTACCAAGCTCAACTAGCACAAAAGTTTTTTTTTTCTTAATTTCTTCTCTGTTTGTTTATTTATTTATTTATTTTTTTGAATGAATGAGGTGAATAATTCCCATACATCCGCGTTTGAAATGGGAAGGGAATGTTTTCTTAAATGTTGATAACTTGTAGATCTCTCATAACTCAATCGCGTGTTTTAGCACTAAGCCGAGCATCGATGGACCATGATATCTCCTCATCACACAACCGTGATCTATATCAATATATAGATCAAGTTCCTGTACTATATATATCTGGCACAACTAAGATTGTTAAATTGTGTATTTATGTGTCACATATGTAAATTTATTGAAACTCCCATGAACATCAGAGGAGGGTTATTAGCAGGAAAGGCTCCATGATGAGTCTTTCCAGTTGAGGAGAAAGCCTGTTGCCTGACAAAGGGAGGTGGCATAGCCATTTTTGGGCCAAGTCAGGTCCCTGCTTTTGAGTCCATAGCCTTCAGTCTACCCTTATCAAGGCTTTTGGAGCTAGAAACTAGCTACTAGGATGGTGACTAGAGTGGGCCCACATGCAAGTCATGCAAACTTCATTTCCTAGTGTTGATTTTTAGCAAGAGAACTGCAGTGGGAAAGCACAAAGTTATGAGATTTTGATGAACAGGGGTTGCAATTATATATGTTTTCCCTGTTATGAACTTGAAATGTCAGTCAGAGGTGTTTGGTGTTTAAACCATGGGAAAATGATGGATGACCTAATTTTGAAGTTCATGTGTATATAGGACCTAGCACCCTAAGATTGTAGGTCTTATCTGATATCTGGTCTTCAATGCTCAGTTATGAAAGAGATACTCAGATTCTAAACTTTATGGAACCTTGCAATCCCTGGTTGTGCATTAATCTGTTTGGTTGCCGTAATTGACCGTAATTCGTAAGTCGTAATTGGTAAAGTTTTTTACAGTTATAAATAAGTTATATGCATGTAAGTTTTACGGTTTTTAGTTGATAGTATAAAGTTGTAAGTGGGAAAGTGTATTGTATTTTAAGATTTTTGATTGTCGTAATGTGTAAATCGTAAGTGAAAAAGTTGACAACAAATTAACTATTTGGTAATTTAAAAAGTTTTAATATTACAAATAAATATTATAAATGCTAAATATTAAAAAATTTTAATATTAACATAAAAAATAATACAAATTTGCATGGCCACAAATTAACTATAACTGGGGTGTAAGTGAATGGTAATTGGGTTGCAAGTAAGTGATAGTTGAGTTGCGTGAGTCTTTTACGAATTACGGTCCAAATAAACACTGTAGTTGTAATTGAGTTGTAAGTCATTTACGAATTACGGACTTTTACACCGTAAAGGCGAAACAAATAGGTAGCCTTGTGGCCTTGATTAGGTTATGAGTATTGAATATTTGTTGCATGTTTCCTTGCATGTATACGCTGGGACTGCTATATTTGCAATGTTGCCGTCCTCAAAAACATAGTTGATGTACTTATTGGCAAGCAAGAATGATTAAAAGCTATAGAACATTTCAAATCACACTAGTGTGGAATTCTTTCTGGGAAGCAACTAATATTTTGAATAAAAACATATTTTTAATCTATATATGATGTCATTATATCTTTGTTCTCTGTCTTATATTTCAACAATATTGACAGGAAAACCCTTGTATGATTTAAGCTGTCATGAAGTCAGTTACATAATTCACAAACACAGAGAACTCCAACAGCAATAATAAATAGCAAGACAGCAAAGAACAAACTAGTACTCTCATTAACCTTTAATATCATTACAGTAATAATATAGTAGTATAAAACATAAACTACAGCAATATAGTATAATACAAAGCAAAAAAAAACAAACTAATTGTGAGTTTGCTGGTCAATGAACCAATGATCAAAATCGTTCCCGAGGATATACTGCTCTCTCTCTCTCCCTCTCTCTCTCTCTCTCTCTCTCTCTCTCTCTCTCTCTGTAACAACAAACATCCATCACCACTACCAATATTGTGAGATTAGCCATCTATCTATCAATCATCTCCTCCCACTCATTCCCTCAAAAGCTGTTCTTTCTCCCATATATACACAAGCTCTCTCTCTCTCTCTCTCTCTCTCTCTCTCTCTCTCTCTCTCACTCCCCAAGGTGTAATGATTTAGGGATTGCATGCCTTTTCACCCAAGCAAATGCAAAGGCATAATAGCCGTTCTCTCTTCGGAAGCCTAGCTTTCTACGCCCTGTTTTGTCCCCTACCCGTTTAAAGCTCTTATCTGTCTACTTCAGTCCCTCTCTCAAAGATATCCTCTTGATTCTTGATTCTCTCTCTCTCTCGGTTCTGTCTCATACAATCTCCTCTTTAAATTCTCACACCCCCCTCCCTCACTACTTCACTTTCAATTCAATCTCTCTCTCTCTCTCTCTCTCTCTCTCTCTCTCTCTCTCTCATATTAAGCAAGGACAATATGGATGGTCACCACCAGTGCAGCAGCAATGGCAGCAGCAGGAGCTCCAATGGCTTCCTGTGCAGGCAGTCAAGCAGCAGGTGGATACCCACAGCAGACCAAATCAGGATCCTCAGGGAGCTCTACTACATCAATGGGGTCAGGTCCCCAACTGCAGAGCAGATCCAGAGGATCTCCGCGAGACTCCGGCAATACGGTAAGATCGAGGGCAAGAACGTCTTCTACTGGTTCCAGAACCACAAGGCCAGGGAGAGGCAGAAGAAGAAGCTCACCATGGATCACATCAACAACAACAACAACAACAACTTCACCAACATTAACAACAACAATGTTGATCATAATACAGCCACCGGCAATATCACTCAATATGACAACAACAACAACAAGAAGAAGCTCACAATTAATGTGCCTTATGGTCTCTTCTTATTATAACATTCTAAATTAGTTTTATCAATTCCCTCATTCATTTGTTAATTTATTTGGGTGTTGATTTGGGCTGCAGGGCTTTCTGCTACTTCTCCAGCTGATCTCTATGATGTTGGCAATGGCTATGCTGGTGGTGCCCCTATGTTCCTGGAGAGAAGCATTAAAGTAAACTAGCCTTTTTTTTTTTGTTCTTTCTTTTTCTTTTTCTTTTTTAATAGGAAGGGAACATGCAGTTGCCAAAACGTGAGTGAGAATCCGTGAGAATATAAGGCTCGATGTAGTCATAAATTGCTGCTCCAAACAGCAGCAGACTCATCATAATTTATTCTCAAAACTAAAAAAATAATCTATGACTTGATCACTGTATGTACTTTCTTAATTATATGTGGTTTGTGTAGACGGAATCTTCTTTCTCTGCTGGAGGAGGCGTAGATGGGTCTGCAGTGGTGGAGAGCAACATGGGGAGTTGGGTGGGGATAGAGCCTGCAGCAATGCCATGTATGTATCACTACATCAAGGATGATGGGGAGCCAATTTCAACGGCGGCGGTGACTCGAGAGGTCGAAACCCTCCCACTATTCCCCACTTACTCCCAAGACCAAGAGGAGGATCAAGAAGATGAAGAACAAGATCAAGAACACAAGTATCACAGCAGCTGCAATGACTACCACTGCACACAACAACCAAATGGTTACCTGCCTGCAGCCTACTACTGGGCTGCAGGTGGCCAGGCCCAGGAGAACTATCACCATCACTACACTGCAAATGGAGCTGCTGCTTCTCTTGAGCTCACCCTCAACTCCTATTACCCAGGCTCCATGTGAGCTAAGAGCTCCATGGTTATATCTCTACCAGTGTACTACTGACTACTAGTTTGTTAGTGACATTAGTAGTAGCTAGCAGTTAGCACCTGGGCTTGTGGTACATAGTGTCTAGGTTAACAAGTTGCTGATCTCTTGTGATCATGAAATGTATGTAACATTTTTATGCTATGTTGTCTATATTAGTATCCAGTCTGGTTACGGTTTGGTGTCTTGAGATTGGTGAAGATTTCCAAGCCTTGGTACTCCTCTTTCTGTTACCTTGAGTTGTACTGGTACTCTTCTGATATTCTTGCCTAGAGAGAGAGGGCAGTTTTTGACCCTCATAGTAACTGAGCCTGGATCTGTGTAGGATTTGGATTTAGATTTAGGTCTGGTTCACTGTACTGACCACAGCCTGGCTCAAGGCTAAACAGGTTGGGCTTGATCACATGAGCCCCCACCATTAGGCCACAAGTGGGAGTTTTTCTTTCTTTTTTTTGGAATTTGAGAGTGATCAGAATATTTAGCACCTAAAGATCTTTCAGATGGCTATAATATGTTTTGTCCAGTACATCAGATGATATTACTGATTCCATCAACAGAAAGTCATTTTTGATAAATGCAAAAGATTACAGATATGAACTTTGCAAAATATTGTAATAATTGGGTTATATTTCTCTCATTTCTTCTCATCAAGAGAAGAATGATATACTCATATATTATCGATTCCATCACGCCCCTTTTTGGAAACACCAGATGCAATGGCAGTGTATAAATGATTCACTACTTATATAGATGTATTTAATCAAACTTTACACATATACATGCGCATACACACGAAAAGAGAAATGTCACGACTTCAAAGCAAGTCTCTTGACAAAAATAGTAAGAGGAGTTTTCTACGTTATATTTCGAAAAGAGAGTGAAATCTTATATTTAAGGATAATTTTATAATATCAACAAGTGTACTTTATATTCAGAGAAGAAAGGATGAGACTATCTTATATTTAAAGAAGATTTTACTGGGAGGTTCACTTTAGATCTAGTTTCAATATCGTTTCCGAGGGAACTTATATGAGAGAGAAGGTGGCCAGAAGTTCACACGTATAGTTGGGGGTCCAGTTGTAAGTTGGGATTGGAATGGAAAAATAGATTTTAGTGGCTTCTTATTGTTAGGATTTTGCTTTGTTTTCAAGAGGAGATGATGATTCAAAAGATCCAACATAATTAGAAAAGACGATGGCTTAAAGAAGAAAAATATTAAGGTGGAGTAGAATAATTAACTATATAGTCGACTAATACTCAGACTAATCGACTATACAGTCGACTAGACATGATATAGAGATGAAGCATTATACAATAGTCGACTAATAAGTTCTATTAGTCAACTAATAGAAGATATTAGTCAACTAGTTTGCATGACAAGTCGACTCTCAAGCCGTTTCTGAAGCGTGAGCAGTTTCATTTTCAAGCGCATACATGTTTTCTTTTCTGAAAGAGTACGAATATGATTCAGATTCTATTCAATAAAAGTTTGTTTCTAAAGATTGAAGGGTTTATAATTCTTCTAAATCAAGAAGATCAACTCTAATAAGATTGATCAAGATTTTTCAGGTATCCAACCGTCAAGATCATCTCAGAGTCCAAATAAACATTGTATTATAAAATGCTATAAATAAAAGTTATAACTCAACATTGTAAAGTGTGGAGAACACCAAGGAAGTCAAGAAAGAGAGAGCAAGATGAAGATACATAGAGAGAAGGTATACTCTTATAATTTAGGTCTAAGATTCAAGGGAAAAGTGAATACTCTTGTGAGATCGACATGAATATTAGATCTCTTTGTATCAAGTTTATTAATAAATCGCTTAGGCCAAGTTTGGGCCAAATCATTTTAAATCCCCGTATTATTGTTGTTACTTTTTTGTCTAGATATTACTAGTTTGCTTTACAATAGTTTTTCTTTCACAAGTATTAACATATTGTCAAGCTTTGCAACTGTCGGTGCCAGAATTTCAGCGCAACAATTGGTATCAGAGTGCCAATTGTTACAACACTTATATTCAAAGAAAATTTTATGATATCAAGAAATGTACGTGATATACGTTATACCATAGGGAAAGAGGGAAGATATCACCTTAAACTCAAGGGAAGTTTTATACTACTAAGAACCCCAAATTGTAAATTTAAAAAACTTTTGTGGGGAAAAAGGTGTGCCATAGCAATAATTGGGGTTCTAATGGTAAGTGGAGGATTAGAATTGAAAGTAGGAACAGTTTAGAATATACCTAAAAATATATCCCCTATTATCTCTCATGAAAAAGTGAGTTAATTGTCCTTGTTTTATCATAATGCCCCTTTATGATCTTCAAAAAATTGTAAAGCTCTCCATGTACAAATGGAAGAGCTCTTTAGCCTTTTTAAGAGGCAGTATGGTTATGACTTCTAAGCAATTATATATTTTATCTCGCAATGTGAAAATCAGAATATTTACAAAATTTAGGTGTTTTCATATAAGATAGCACATAAAATACCAATATCTTTGTTAATTTGGAAGTCATATTAGAGCCTTTCGGATGGATAGAAAATGGAACTACAATAGAGTTTGCTTTATCAGATTTTCATTTCTTTTGTTTAGTAAGCAATAGATTAGTAGTGGGAGAGGATTACCTCTTTCGCGCGCCGTCGGCCGTCCATCACAACTGATGGATGTCTGACAGCGCGCGAAGGACAAGGAGCTAACCCGCTCCCATTAGTGATAAAGGGGATACTAACAAAAACTAAAAACAAAGCAATAAATGTTGAGGGCAAATTGGCTGTAGAAAATCTTGAAACTTTTAATTGCAGCAAAATATTGGTTGCCCGCCAAACAGCTTGGTCATAAGGCTCTTGCTAGCGAGTGTTGGGATTTGGGTCGAACAAATAGTTCCACATCAACTAGATATGAAGATAATCTTGGGTATATAAGGATTTGGGAAACTTCATCTAAAAGGCTAGTGTTTTGCGATGGTGTCCAAGTCTTTACAATTGGTATCAGAGCTGGATGATGTTCGATGTTGTTGATCCCCCAATTTGACGCAAGAAGGCACAGTAGTTGCTTCACATAAGGCGTGATCTGTCTCTCACAGTGAAGAGTAGGATCTCGATCGAACATTTGATCTTCCATTATGAAGAAAATTGAGCTAGCAATTTGTTCGAGGGGTTCGAGGGGGATTGTTTGGATTTGGGTGGAACAAATAGTCCCCCATCGGCTAGACATGAGAATGATCTTGAGAATATAAAGATTTGAGTTACTCCACTTAGAAAGTTAGTCTTAAGTTAGTCTTTTGGGATGGTCTCTCAAGTCCTTACGACGAGAGCTCCCGAGCAATAATTATTGTAACTTTTTACTTTTTCTCCCATCCTCAAGGCAGCCAAAAATACTTTTATGAGCTAGTTTTTGGTACCTACTTAGCAAGAGTCTAGTCATAATTACCCTGCAATATCAACAGATTATTTTCTAATCCCTTAACAAAGTCGAAACAACAACAAATATTGTAGGAAGTAACAAATCAAAGATTTAAAGTTCATTTCCCACAACAAATACTGCACGCATATCCTTTCAACAAACCAGAAACCATTTCCTCAAAAAAGAAAAAAGAAAGAAAAAAAAAAAAAAGAAAAATTCCAGAACCCCCCTACACAAAGCATTTAATTCCTCTAAATCCTAATTGTTTTCTTATTTTAAAGTTTTGTTGCATGGACATGGACTTTAAACTCCTCCTCTCCGTGAAAAAGTAGTATTCACCCTTACGATCTTCTACCAACAATATATTTTTAAGCTGGCAACCTTTGCGTTCTTGTTATGAAGATCAATCAGTCTTTCTTCTAGCTGGCATAGAATTTTTGGTACAAATTTTCACACAGTGCACCAATTCCCATTGGCACTGCACTGCACTGCACTGCCCTGCCCAATAGGAATCAGAGAATGGAAGAACTTATATCAATCCCCCCCCAGAATTCTCCTCTCACTCACAGTCACAACTAGCCTGGGGAATGGAAAAAATTTCATTGCTGCTGCCATGCAGCCTTTAGACTCTACACAACAATTTTCTTTCTACCATCGAAAGTCGTGTTAACAAAAAAAGAAAACAATAGAATAAAGAAAGATGAGATGAGAATGAATTTTTTCTTTTTTTTCTGTTGCGCAGGGCTCAATGATTGCACTTTGGGATCCTGGCATCATGTCAGGAAAGTCCTTTGTGATCTTTCTCATTTCCCTCTCCCTCTGCCCTCCATCAATCAGTGAACAGAACAGAGGTGGGCCCCCGGATGCTGCTGCTATAAACAGCCGGAGAAAAGGAAGGCTTTAGATACTCCTTTTTCTCCCTTCACGGCGGGGCCCAATAGAAGTGGGCCGGAGCTTGTGGGCCCCTTGAGATCGAGGAAGGTTAGATAGTTGAGAGCAATCAAAGATTTTGGGCTACTTTTTGTCTGCCCGAGCGCCGCCCGCAAGGATTTAGAAAGCTGTAGGGCCAGTCCATGAAGAAGGCAACTCACAGTGGACAAGATATTCTGGTTGGGGGGGTGTAAGTAATTTTTCTGTGGACAAGATATTTGCGATCATAGCTGAATATTGAACACTATTTCCAGAGAAGGTGAGAAATAATCTTTACTAGAATTAGGATTTTTTTTTTTTTTTTTTTTTTTCTCGTATGTATTCTTCAAAACCTATTGTATTATCAAATTTATCCTCAAATATTCATAATATCTTTATTACCCCCTCTAAATCTTTCATATATTCAAAATTATTCTTATCGTTAGTTAAAAGGAATAAAAATATAATATTCTGTTAATTTTATAAAATTTCTTTAATACCCTTATATCTTAATTAAATTCTAATTAAATTATATTTAAATTAAATCTTATTTAATGATGAATTAACTAACTATATAATTACCTGTGAAATAACTCTGTGCCTGTGAGCTCCATTGCTCCCCTATCCACCTTCCTGCTCCCTGACCCATGAGCATGCCCATGGGTCGCATGGGTTTGCACATGAACATGGGATGCAAATTCCGATGGCCCCATCGGCGAGGATGGAGAAAATGGTTGCGGTCTTGAGGCCTTGGGCCGAGGACTCGTCGTGGCGGGATGGAAAAGACACCGGAGAGAGATGAGAATAATTTGAGTAATATTTTAGAATTTTGATGAGTAAAAAAGTAATTTCATTTTAAAACTGTTAAAAAATTAACTTAAAGGGTTAATTTGATATTTTTAGATTTAGAGGAGTAATAAAGATATTACGAAGATTTAGGAGATAAATTTGATAATGCCATAGATTTGAGAAGTATATATGAGAAAGACTCTTTCTTTTTTTTTGAAATATAAACTGTAGCCTGGTGCAAGCGAAAGTGAAATTTAAACCCCAAACTTCTTGTCACTGCAAAAACGTTTTACTACTGTGCTTGAGTGACGCTTACTAAAACTAGGATTAAGATCAAGTTAATGCCAAGGACTCCAAGAGGACAAGGACTTTCTTATTTTATATTCTTTTATGTAAAAATATTCTTTTGTACAAAACTCATGCTAAGGGGGACTCGTGGGGATTGCGCGTTTGTGAAAACATCACAGATGATAACGTTTTTTAAGGTGGAAAAAATTACATACCTTGTCTGGCTTCTACTTAGTCTCTAGGTTCCATCTCGATGATGCTCAAACTGATTCAATTATTCGAGCATCTCAGCTCGACTTGTTTAAGGTTACTGAGCGAGGTTGATCAAGCTTTCGCCAAACAGAATCTAAGAAAATTTTTGAGGGATTTTCCTCACCCATTTATATTTCATGCTTCTAAATGGTTGCTACATATATCCCATGCATTGTCCGTGGCAGTGTGTTGGAAATAATTCAACATGTGTGGCTCACAAATGTGAATTTAATGTGTATGACTATTTTAAAGTATAGAACAAATTAATTGTGATCTAATAAATTAATAATTAGACTAATAGATATTAAATTGTCATGAATTTAATGTCTAGAGATAATTATGCAAGGGCCAAATTGAAAAAAGAAATAACTGATAGAATCAGTTATTATTTAAGGATCATCGGCCCCAAAAAGAACGTATCATCTTCTTCTCTTTGTGATCCCTTCAAATAGAGAGAAACCCTAGAAGAATAAGCATCTTTTGAAAGGCCTTCCCCATACCAACAATTCAAGGAATTCAATCATGGATCAAGATACACTTCCACTTTTATTATTTTATTTTCTATATCTATATTTTTAGAGTTTGATCTATATTAAAGATAAAATTATGATTTTTGATCTTGTTTATTCTAAGGATGATTATTGTAAATCAAATCACTTTTATTTAATTCAAGTTCCATTAATTGGTACCAGAGCCACTCTATTGACGATGCCTAAATTTGGGAATTAAATTTCAAATTCGGAATTTTTATTGATACTTCCATTAGATTGATATATAAATTAGCTCTTATGAATCATATTGCATGATTACTTCGGTTTTGGTATTTTTTTTTCAGATTTGTGGATTAAAATTTCAGATATGAATTCAGTTTAAAAAAAAATTGGGCGGCGCGGCGCGCCCGGGTTGGCCGCGCCTGGGCAACAGGGGCGCCGTGCATCTTCTGGCGGTGCCCGGGCGCTGCGTCCAGGCGTCACGCAATTTTGGGTCCTTTTTGGGCAATTTTGGGACTTTTCAAAATTTTAAACGAATTTTGGGTACATCTAATAAATTATTGAGATTGTTTAACATTTAATAAAAAACTAATTGAAATAAGATGTCACCAAAGTGACCTCTCTTGTGTAGATTGGCTTCTTTAGAATGTTGAGATGTTTGTGTGTGTGTGAATTCATGCGAGTATTAACCGGTCCAAATGAAGGATAATATTTGGCCGAATTGCATACACACTTGCGGTGATGAATATGTGACAATTATAAGGTTTCCATGTGAATAATAAGTTGATCCGAAGAAAAATTTATTATTTGACAAAATTTATTGTCAATATTTGATTGCTACACCAAGAGTACCACTTACAAGTTAATATTACTGTCCAAAAACTTGATATTAATATTGTGTCAGGTATCTTGAGATGTATTCCATAATTATTTAAATTTAAAGTCATTTATTTGATTATCATGTGAACATGCATGCTTATTTAATTTATTCTCTGTACAACTATTATATCTGCTGCTGCTATATCTGTAAATACTAACAATATTCCCATGCTTAATGAGACAAACTTCAAGGAATGGAAAGAGAGTGTCTTAATCATTCTTGGCTGCATGAATTTAGATCTTACACTAAGGATAGAGCAACCGCTTTACGTACAGCAGAAAGTTCTTCTGATGATAGAAAGAACTTTGAGAAGTGGGAACGCTCTAATCGCATGAGTCTAATGATCACAAAGTACGGCATTCCGGAAGCCTTTCGAGATGCAGTATCTAATGAGATAACTTTGGCTAAAGATTATCTTACCGAAATTGAGAAACGTTTTGCAAAGAACGATAAGGCAGAAACAAGCACGCTTTTAGCTAACTTAATTTTTATGAAGTATAAGGGCAAGGGAAACATAAAAGAGTACATCATGCAGATGTCTCACATTGCTTTCAAGCTTAAGGCACTAAAACTCGAGTTGTCTGAGGACTTACTCGTGCATTTGGTATTGATTTCACTTCCTGCACACTTCAGTCAATTTAAGGTCAGTTATAAATATCAGAAAGAGAAATGAACTCTCATTTTCATATTGTGTGCAAGAAGAGGAAAGGTTTAAGGATGAGAACTCTGAAAGTACTCATCTGGTTAGTACCTCAAAAGATAAGGGTAAGAAAAAAAAGAAGAATGAAGCTGCTAAGAGTCGAGATCAAAAAAACCTATGAAAATGAAGACTGTTTCTTTTGTAAGAAACCTTGATACGTAAAGAAAGAATATACAAACTATCATGCTTGGTGTGCCAAGAAAGGTATGTTCTTTATTTTGACCTATTCTGAGGTTAATTTAACTTCAGTACCTACAAACACTTGTGGTTAGAATCTGGTGCTACAACTCACATAAGTATTTCTATGTAGGGTTAACTGAGCTACTGAAGGTCAAGTGATGGTGAAAGACACATCTTTGTGGGCGATGGAAAGTCGGTACAAGTTGAGGCAATCGGGCATTTTAGGTTGTTGTTAGGAACTGGTCTTTATTTGGACTTGAAAGACACTTTCATTGTACCGTCATTTAGATGGAATTTAGTTTCATTTCTTTATTGACAAATTTGGTTATCATTGTTCTTTTGAAAACAATCAATTTAGTCTTTTATAAATTCAAATATTATTGGTACTGGTTCATTGAGTATTTTTGTCAACCTTTATTTGTTTGACACGATTGCATCATATAATGAAACCTTGCATGTGGATTCACGTGGTACAAAATGTAAGCTAAATAAAAAAATTTAGAAAGATTATCGCATAAGCGTTTGGGTCATATATCCAAATCTAAAATAGAACGACTTGTGACAGAAGGTATTATGGATTCCCTTAATTTTTCAGACTTAAATGTCTGTGTTGAGTGTATCAGGGAAAACAGACCAAAATAAGAGATAAGGTGCCAACAGATGTTCAAGCGTCTTAAATTGATACATATGGATATCTGTGGACCATTCCTTATAGCTTCGTGGAATGATCAACGATACTTTATATCATTCATAGACGATTACTCATGATATGGGTACCTATATCTCGTTCATGAATCAGAGTCTCTAACATGTTCAAAATTTTCAGAGCTGAAGTTGAAACTCAACTCAGTAAGAAAATTAAGTATGTCAGATCTGATCGTGGTGGTGAGTACTACAGCAGATATGACGATTCAGGAGAACAACGTCCAAGGGCATTTGCTGACTTCTTAGTGGAACGTGGAATCGTCCCACAGTACACCATACCAAGTTCATCTAGCATGAATGGTGTGGCTGAAAGACGAAATATGACTCCTAAAGATATGGTGAGAAGTATGATTAGTAATTCTACCTTAGCAAAATCACTCTGGGGAGAAGCAATAAAGACATCAACTTATATCCTGAACAGAGTACCAACTAAAGCAGCTGCCAAAATACCTTATGAGCTTTGGATAGATCAAAAACCTAGTCTAAAGCACTTCCACATTTGAGGATGTCCATATGAGGCTAAGCCTTATAGGCCAAATTAAAAGAAATTGGACTTTAAACAGTGAGCAGCTACTTCATTGATTACTTTGAGTGATCTAAGGCTACAAGTTTTATGATCCTACTATTAGATCAATTTTGAAACGAAAATTGCAATATTTTTTTAGGATGTTGAGTTTGGGGGAAGAAAAAAGGTTAGAGATATCGTCTTTGAGGAGGAATCGGTTTCGATTTCTATCACTGCTTTTGATAGTGTACAAGCTTCTATACCTGTCATTGTTTGAGAAGCAGATATGGAATCTCAACAAGACAACGTTGAATAACTCCCCACTCAAGCTGAGGTAATTGTTCCTGAAGAACAAACTCAATAACCTCAAGAACAAATGCCACTAAGGAAATTCACAAAAGAGAAGAGAAATGCTATTCCAGATGACTACATAGTATTCCTCTAAGAACATGAGGACACTGATGGATTGGTGAAAGGTGATTCAATAAACTTCCATCAAGCCATGCTGGATCCTAGCTCTAAAAAATGAATAGATATCATGAATGAAGAGTATAAGTCTATGCAAGACAATCAAGTTTGAGATCTTATTTTATTACCTAAAGGTAAGAAGCCCATTGTGTAACACCCGGATTATTAAATTCTGGGTTAAAATATTATTATTGGTTAATAATATTTTTTCTAGAATTCTTATGACTATCAAATTGTGATTTCTGTGTTAAATGAATTTCAGTGATTCATTAAAGAAAATCCCGGAATGGATTTGGAAATTTTATAAATTATACAAGATAAATTGATATGAGAAAACATTGATATTTATGTATGTTTGTATGCCGATATAAGTGTGTGTAACACTTAAATATCATAAATCTAGTTTATTCTGTATATTTCTAAATTTTGGATTATACTGATAAGGAGATCGATAATCAGTATATTACCGGATATTCTTTTGATAGTAATTATAAATCATTATGAATAGCGGAATACAGAAAAATATATGAAAATACTCGGATGTATATACTGCATGAAATACTCGTGTAAATACTGGTATTGGTATTTAATCCTAATTTTGATTTTTATTAATGATTTGGAGAGATGAAGAAAAAGAAAAGAATAAAATATAAATTAATAAATAAATTGATTGATGGAGTATGGGAAGTATGGGGTGAGGGGAGTAGGTGGGAGTAGGTGGGGGGAAAAAGAGATAAAACTCTCCCTCACTCTCATCTTCTCCCTCTCTCTCATCTTCTCTCTCTATCTCTCTCTCTCTCCCCCCATATCTCTCTCTCTCTTTGGGGCCCTGCCGGCGGAGATGCCGGAGCGCGGCCGGTGGCCGGTTAAGCGGCCGCGCGGGCGCGGGCGCAGCGGGCGCCGCGAGGAGGAGCAGCAGCAGGCGGCTGCTACTGCTGCTGCGTTATGGGGAAGAAAACCCATAACAGGTTTGGGTTTTGGGTCAATCCAAACCCGACCCGTTATGCACCCAACCCGCTTTCATTAACAATAAGGTAAAATTTCATTTTAGCCCCTGTAAATTAAATAAATTATTTTGGGGCCCTAAAAAATTAGAACAGCCCCCTGAATACTTTCAGTTATTACGTATCTAACCTTTTATATTGGTTTTGGTTTCCAAACGATATCTTGGCCATCCGAAGTCAGATTCGGACGATCTTGAGCTGTTGTGATCATGAAAATGAGAGCTACACATCCTCTATATCCGTATGTGATATTGGATAATTAAGAATTTATCAAATGCCGGTGAGTGGAAGTCCTAACTCAAGTATTTGTTTTTCTCAATTTTCAGAAATCATTATTATTGAGAAACCATCGATAATATTGATCCAATGGAATAAGATATTAGTATTAAAAAGTTAATTGTGACAGTTATTGTAAAAGTGAATTGGTGTTATGGAACCGAAATCCAATAGGATATCCTGAATAATGAATTGCGAGCGTGTTATATATATATGTGCGTGAACATAATACGAGTATGATACCAAATTGAGAATTGCTATTTAAAGTTCGTATAACATGACCATTAAGAGCATGTAAGTGTATTAATATGATTGAACATAGACAAATGCCACATAAGTTATGTGTTTGTGGAATTCTGAGCATCGTTTATATGTTGCGAGTATTTACTAGAATTAAGACCGAAAAATTAAGTACTAGGCTCTGATAGAGATGGTTAAGTATAAATTTTCGGCTCATACCATCTAGCTGTTTGTGATAAATATTGAGACACATCAATCATAATTGGATAATTATAGAATCAGTTATACTGATGCTCGTATAAGCGAAATCCGAGGTTGATATTATAATTGAAATAAGCAAATGAAATTGGGGTTTTATCTTCGAGCAACTTGTCATAACTATGATATAGAAAACTCTGTTAAATGAGATACACATAATTGATGCAGTATGATAGAAATAGCGTATTGATTAAACTATTGAAAGTTTTGTTAATATTGATAACTCGAATGGGATTGGGACATTTCAGTTAATTAGTAACTGTGAACGTGAACTGATAATGATGGAACTGATCAAAGTAATTGACAATGAACTGAATTAGAGCAACTGAATTTCTAACACTACCGGACATACTTGATAAATAAATTGAATATCAAAAGCTTATTATTAAGCTAAGTATACGGGATACTCAAATATTATGTAGTATGTTAACTATTGATCTTACAAATACTGTTTTCGTATTTATTGTGTTTCATGATATATATATATGCTCATAACGTGATTTTGTGTATCAACTTGCACACTTGAGGCATCAAAGGTCAACTGATGGCCTACATATTTATATATATCGATTAAGTTGTTAATCGTAGGAACTGAAAACAATTTGATGGATAAATAACTAAAATTCATCGAACCTGACGAGAGGTGAAAAAATAAAACCTTTAAATCAGAACTCATAAGTAGATATTGTACTTTTAGCGATTAATGATTATTAATGAAAAGCTACTGAATAAGATCAAGTCTGATGATTATCAGATAATGGGTGACCGATGATGACGTATAAGTATCAAGTGAGTAATTAAACTGGTGAAAACCAGTTAGAGTCAGAATTGAGTAAATCTGACAACTTAATATTAAGTATATCGATTATGATGGATAATTCGGTATCAACAAAATAAATACCGATAGTATTGAACTAGTATTTTGTTATGCCTACTCTATACACCGGAGACCTTCGGGTATCCTTGTAATTGATTTAACAGAACATCGGAATCCTCTATAAGGCTTGGAAGTCACATCTTTATAATGACACCGATTATATGATATCTAACGGTAAGAGTTAGATAATTACCTTAACAATTGAAAGTTTATGATACAGACGAAAGATTGAGCATCGTGTCAATGAGATTAGTAATCCAGTATTAGTAAATGATATGTGTATGCGTATGCATGTATATATGTGTGTGGTTTGATTCATATGCAAACGCAGAGGATGACTTGGCTAGTATTGACTGTGTGATTTGGAACTAGAAGATAGAAGTAAGCAATAACAAAATATACTGTATAGAAGTCAGTAGCGTTAACACCGGTATTTTGGTGGAACCTGGGGTAAATTTGGGCTGTACCAAACAAAAGTATTAAAATCAGTCCTTGATTGAAATAAAGGATAATTATAATATCAAAAATGTAATAATTCATTAATATCAGAATTATCGTGTAACTATCACTTGTATCAGAAATGATGAGAAAATTCTGAATTAAATCAAGTTGTAACCAATAGGCAGTCTGCCTGAGGATAAAAGAGGCAATTGATGATGAATCTCAGATGTTAACTAAATGATAAAAGGTGAATAAGTATATGATTAGGAAAAATGAATACTGGTATTACGAATCAGAACTTGATCGATATGATTTGGGGATCATTAAGTTGAATACATTATGTGTGTGTTTGGTACCTCTTAAATATGATAAGAATTCCTCAAAACTAACGAATTAAGAAATGAAATCGCATGAACTTGACTGTATGACACATCGGTATGTATGTGAATGCCTTTGTGATAAGAAATGTGCATAAGTATATATATGATGTCATGTATGTATTGGAGGAAAGGACCGGGTTTAACTGGAGGTGATCGAAGGGGGGTATTGCTGTTATTTATTGTATTGGAGGAAGGGACCGAGTTTAATCGGAGATGACCGAAGGGGAGTATTGTTGTTATTTATTATTTTGGAGAAGGGATTGGGTTGAACCGGAGGTGATCGAAGGGAGTATTGATATTATTTTATTGAAGTATGCTTGAATGTATGTTTATGATATCTGGTATATAGATATGATTGTTTATGATATCCGAATTATGAATATTAATAGGTATGACATCTAGTATATGCATATGATTGTTTATGATATCCGAATTATGGATGTTAATAGGTATGGCACCTAGTATATGCATATGATTGTTTATGATATCCGGTACATGGATATGATTGTTTATGATATCCGAATTATGGATGTTAATAGTTATGACACCTAGTATATGCATATGATTGTTTATGATATCTGGTACATGGATATGATTGTTTATGATATTCGAATTATGGATGTTAATAGGTATGGCACCTAGTATATGCATATGATTGTTTATAATATCCGGTATATGGATATGATTGTTTATAATATCCGAATTATGGATGTTAATAGGTATGACACCTAGTATATGCATATGATTGTTTATGATATCCGGTATATGGATATGATTGTTTATGATATCTGAATTATGGATGTTAATAGTATGACACCTAGTATATGCATATGAATATGGATATGATTGTTTATGATATCCGAATTATGGATGTTAATAGGTATGGCACCTGGTATATGCATATGATTTTTTATGTTATCCGGTATATGAATATGATTGTTTATGATATTCAAATTAAGAATGTTAATATGTATGGCACTTAGTGTATGCATATAGTTGTTTATGACATCGAGTAAATAGATTGTTGTGACATCCAGTATATGGATGTGAGTGTCTCGTATTTCTTCATGTATAAACACACAGTTATAATTGGATACTATCATGAGTAGTGTGTGATGTCATATGTATATTGGGGTAGGTGTAATATTGAACTGTAACTAATCTAGTGAGTAAGATTAGGCTTTCTAAGAGTTGTGCTGTGACCACGACTATATATGAAATACGAATATGTTACAACTGGAAACAGGAGAGGTGATTAATAGAGACTAACGAGTAGGTCAATTATTGCAAAATCATTGATATTGTATGTTAATGAAATATTGGTAACGTTTACTCAGAAGAATACATATAGAAAGTATCAGATAATAGAAAGAATCTATGATTCATAAGCTGCAGTATCAACCATAAGTAGAAAGTATTGAAACTGATTTTGACATTACTCAACTGCATAATACTTGAAGTACAATGATAGTATAATACAAACTCTATTTTGACTGATTACACTCACTGAGCTGTTGAGCTCACCCCACCACAGATTGATGTTTTCAGGTCCCGGCAAGGCGAAGATCCGGCTTAGAGCTAAAAGGATGTTCTCCTGAGACATTGCATGTATTTTATGGTAGAATGTAATTTTCTTTTTGTAAATTCTGATCTTATTAGTAATTATGAGTTAGTGCTAGTTGCAGTAGATAGTGTTACATTTTAATAAATGGGAATTAAATATGACGATGTGCAGTCTTTATATTGAGTTGAACTGATAAATGGTTTGAGGTTAGAATATATATATATATATATATATATATATTATATATATATATATATATCAAGGGAAGAAATTCTTATGTATATGTTATTTGATTTACTTTGAGATGAATTATATGATGAAAATTTGAAATTTATAAGTAGGCTGATGTTAGCCGAAATGTAAATTATTATATTGAGATGGAGTTTATATTTCAGAGGAGATACTGCAAAAATTTCTTTAGTATATCCTGATTAACGAGCGATAAGGTTGATGATTATAGATTTTGAGGTAATTAAATCTGGGACCGTTACACATTGGTTGCAAATGGATATTTAAATCAAAAGAGACTCAGAAGGTAATGTGAAGAGATATAAGGCTCGTCTTGTAGCTAAAGGCTTTACTCTAAGGGAAGTCATTAATTTTACAGAGAATTTCTCTTCGGTTTCATCGAAAGACTCTTTTAGAATAATTATGACTCTTATTGTACATTTTGAGTTTGAGTTACATCAGATGGGTGTTAAGACGACCTTTCTCAATGATGACATTGATGAAACTATATATATAGTGTAGCCAGAAAACTTTGTGTTTGGAGACCAAAAAATATGGTTGGCAAATTAAAGAAATCCATATATGGACTCAAGCAAGCTTCCCGTCAATGGTATTACAAGTTTCATCAAGTAGTTGTCTCATTTGGTTTCGAGACAAATACTGTTGAAGATTGTGTATATCACAAGTTCAGTGGGAGTAAGCATATATTACTGATTTTGTATGTTGATGACATACTCCTTGCTACCAATGATAAGAAAATTTTGCATAAAACCAAGAGAATTCTATCAAAGAATTCGAGATGAAAGATTTTGGTGAGCGTCTTTTGTCTTAGGAATCCAAATATACTGAGATCGCCCTCAGGGTATTCTTGCATTGTCACAAAAGACCTATATAGAAAAGGTGCTTGAAAGATATGGTATGTAAGATTGTAAACCAGGAGACACCCCAGTCACAAAGAGTGATAAATTCAGTCTAAGTCAATGCCCTAAGAATGACTTTGAAGTTAAAGAAATGCAGAAGATTCCCTATGCTTCAGCTGTAGGGAGTCTCAGGTTTGTACACGTCCAGACATAGCATTCATTGTTGGAATGCTAGGCAGATATTTAAGTAACTCAGGGATGGATTACTGGAAAGCAGCCAAACGAGTCTTTAGATATTTATAAAGAACTAAGAATTACATGCTCACATACAAAAGGTCAGATCAGATAGAAAACATTGGGTGTTCGGATTCTGACTTTGCTGGATGCCAAGACAGTAGGAGATCCACATCAGGCTACATTTACCTGTTAGCTGGAGGAGCTATTTCCTGTAAGAGTTCTATGCAAACACTCATAACTTCCTCCACCATGGCAGCGGAATTTGTAGCATGTTATGAGGCATCCAACCATGGATTATGGCTGTGAAATTTTGTCACTGGGCTGCGCATTCTAAGTGGTATTGAAAAATCACTAAATTATACTGTGATAATAAATCAGCAGTTTTATATTCCAGCAACAACAGGAGCTCGTTCAGGTCAAGACATATTGACATAAAGTTATTGTGAAGAAAAAGGTATAAAGTGGACAAATTTTCATAGAGCATATTGGACAAACTCCATGATTGCGGATCCACTTACTAAAAGATTAACACCGAAGGTCTTTCATGAGCACACTGCTTCTATGGGTGTTATATCATTTAAAGATATCATGATTTAGTGGGAGTTTGTATATATGTTTCATTGCTCTATTTTGTATTTTGGACACATTTTGTGCATTTGGACATTTTTTTGCAGAAATAAAGTATTTAGTTATACACTCTGTTTTATTATGTTAAATTTGATCTGAATAAAGTTTAAGAGAGGACAGGTTGGAATAGGCATGTTCAGATCACATTACATGTAATTTCATGCTACACATTCATGATTGATCTATATCGTTTGGTTGTATTGGTATATGTGATTATTAGTGGGTTTAGTTACACTAAATCTAACGAAAATTTCTTTAGTCCTATATTATTATAACTAATGGACGAGATTGTTAAGAATACCTATTACATGATAGCAATATTTTGAGCTCACAAGGTGTACACATTTATAAAGTAACATATGTGACCCAAATAGGAGATTGTTAGAAATAATTCAACATGTGCGGGCTCACATATGTGAATTTAATGTGTATGGCTATCTTAAAGTATAGTCCAAATTAATTGTGATCTAATAAGTTAATAATTAGACTAATAGGTATTAAATTATCATGAATTTAATGTGTAGAGATAATTATGTAATTTCTAATTTGATGAAGGGTCAAATTGAAAAAAAAAATACTGATAGAATCAATTATTATTTAAGGGATCATGGTCCCCAAAAGAACGTATCTTCTTCTCTTTGTGATCCCTTCAAGCAGAGAGAAATCTTAGAGGAATATGGATCTTTTAGAAGGCCTTCCCCATCCCAACAATTCAAGAAATTCAGTCATGAATTAAGGTACGCTTCCGCTTTTATTATTTTATTTCCTCATATCTTTGAATCTTCATGGACACTAGATCTATATTTTAGGGTTTGATCTATGTTAAAGATAAAGTTATGATTTTTGATTTTTTTTTTATTCTAAGAATGATTATTGTAGATCAAATGCCTTTTATTTAATTCAAGTTCCTTCAGTGTGATCTTGATTTTCCTGCCCAACTCATTTAGCTAGCTACAAAAGGAAAAGGAATGGGGCCCGACACGCGTTCTCCTTCGAAAGGAGGAGCTCTCTACTTTGTGACCTTCCGTTGACAAGGCCTCTGTATAAGCAGGAAAAACTGGAGGTTCTCATGATGGGGTAGCGAAAGGCTCCCCCGTCCGAACACCTCCAGTCTCATCACAATATCTTCTACGCGGCTTGCTTAGTTCTTTCCTTTTCCCTCTGTCGTGCTTTCTGATGATACCTCTTCGGGAATCCCTACGATCCCAGACGACAAGACCATTGTTGTTTCTGACAACCAATCAAGAGCGATCGTCTAATCGGCCAGGTCGGTGAAAATCAAGTAGGAAGTTTTTCGTTCAATTGAACTTTTCTTAATTACAAAACCACCTTTCAACCCCTTCCTTAGACACCATCGAACTGGTATTTAGTCAGTCTCGTATTAGTAATAAATCAATAAGATAAATAATTCAACAATTATTTTAGTAATAATATTTATTAAAATAAATATTTCAGCATGAATACTTTATTCAGCATAATTCCTACAATAAGAACAATAGTTCAAATAGACACAAAATATATTTGAATTCAATAATTCTTGCAACACTGAACGTTAGTATAAACGGACAGAGTAACAATTAATATGGAGTAAGGTATGCATACAATGAATTTCCTTAAGATGATTACGTCCCCCGTAGTGGTACTTACGGGATAATGGACGCTGGTCTCTCAAGATACAACACTTTTTCATTTGTTCTGCGCAACACTTTGTAAATACACGTACAGTTACTTCGACTGATCATAGTTTTACTATACACCATTTAGTACTCAAGAAAACGTCATATGATGAACTTCTTAGTACTGGCATCCCCATCTTCAGAATAAGAAGAGGAGCAGACATCACAACTTGGTTCGACACTCATAGTGCATGATACTCCTTGAAGAGTATCAGATATTTTCTACAGTTCAATGCAGAGTAAAAGTTAACTACTTCAATATACGTCCTAGATATTTTAAGAAAAACGAAAATTATTAAATAACTTTCGAAAATAAACTCTTTAAAAGAAAAGATCTCCTGTTGATATTTTGTAAAACAGAAATTAAGAGATTTGAAACATCGGTAAATAAAATCAATTGCTGATGCAAACTACACCAGAAAAAGCAGTAATTGTCTTAAGATTGTTGTTTCTGACAACCAATCAAGAGCGGCCAGTCCAATCGGCCAGGTCGGTGAAAATCAGGTAGGAGATTTTTCGTTCAATTGAACGTTCCTTAATTATAGAACATCTTTCAAATTTCTTCCTTAGACATCAATCAAACTGGTATTTAGTCAGTCTCGTATTAGTAATAAATTAGCAAGATAAATAATTCAGTGATAATTTATCTAGAAATAATATTTATTAAAATAAATATTACAGCATGAATACTTTATTCCGCATAATCCCTATAATAAGAACGTTAGTTCAAATAGACAAAGAATATATTGGAATTTAATTATTCATACAACACTGAGCGTTAGTATAAGAGGACAGAGTAACAAATTAATGAAAAGTGAAGTACGCATACAACGAATCTCCTTAAAAAGTTACATCCTCCGTTACGGTGCTTACAGGATAATGGACACTGATCTCCCAAGATACAATATTCCTACACGTGTTCTGCACAATACTTTGCAAAATCACGTACAGTCGAACCAAAGTTGACTCATACCTTTCACTTGTGCAAAAAACATAAGTAGATAAAGGAACACAGACCAAAAATCAGAATCAGACAGAATTCTAAAAGGAATTCAATAAAATTTCCTTAAACCCATTTATTCTTATTGTTGTTGTTATTCTGAGTTTTTGGATTTTTGTTATTCATTTTGGAGTGAAATTTTTCTCTATATATAGGAATTTGGAGGAAATGTTTCGGAATAGACACATTCGTTTGATCAGAATGGGAGCAGCCATTTCGAACAGATACGTCTATTCAGTTAGAATAGGTATAAGCATTCCGACCAGCATATCTGTTCACCGAACAGTCACATTCATTCGACCAAAATAGGTTGTCTAGGAACAAACACATCCATTCAGTTGGAATGGGCGCAACCGTTCCAAATAGACACACCCGTTCGATGAATAGACACATCCATTCGACGGAAATGGGCTGTCCACGAGCAGACACATTCATTCAGTCGGATCGGCCACAACCGTTCCGATCAGATATATTCGTATACCACTTCCAATGCAGGACTAAAGAGTTTTCAGACTTTTGGTCCATTTCACTTTTATTTTAGGCTAACTTTCGACTTGAATATCTCATTTATTCAGAAATAAAATTGAACATGTGAATATACCACGTTCATCGCTAATGAAAGAGAACACATTCCAACCATCTTCTGTGCATTTTGAGCAGTGGGTACTGCCTAAACTTCAGCTCAAATTTTTCGTAAAATTTCACTTGGACAATTCCAAGTTTTCAACAACTGTCACTAGAGGGTTACTTGCAATTATGCTTCTTCGGAGGGTGGCAAGATTCCTTTCTATGGAACCTAGTGAAGCTTGGCCTTTTGTTTTTTTGTTGCTGGTTATCCTGCACATCGAAGTTTTGTTCAACAACCTCGTGCAAGAACTTGTATAGAGAAGGATTTTCTGCCTGATTTGGAGACTGCTTCGGGTAAGGACATATTCTTTGGGAAAGCCCTGGAGGACGAGCTTTTTCAAGTATTTCCGGAGGCTCCAATAGTGAACGGTCTTACGCCCCTTACTGTCACGATAGGATCAATACTCTTCTGTTCCGGAAGATGTAGGATCATACATGATTGGTCTCGGGCACCTGACCTAGGGTTGGTCTTTGATGGTGTTGAAGATCTCATTGATGGGGAGCCTGAGTGGAGTGAAATGCTCTGTTGGCTTGAAGGCTCAGAGAGGATTCATTGAAAGAACCGGGAGCGCCTATCTTTTGTAGGCAAGTTACCCCCAATTAAGGTTCCTGGCTTCAGTAGTAGATTCATACTGCGGTTTTGACTTTCTCCATCATCACCTTGTTTGGCAGAATGGTTGGTAGAGCTCTTCATTGCTTCCTCCAACTGGATGTACGGCTGAGCTCGGGACAGAACCTCACTCACCCGAGTGACATCATGTTTCAGTAGATGTTTGTAAAAGGGTATAAGAAACTTGCACCTCGCTGATGAATGTGCGTGCAAAGACATCCACACCACAGTTGAGAATTTGACTAATTGGCTTTGGAAGTAACCGATATAGGACTTGAGGCTGTCGCCCTGCCTTATTTTGATGGTGAGAAGGTGGTAGTTGTTCTTGTTGGCCTCCCGACGAGAGGTATACTAAGTAAGGAACTCTTCGGTTACCTCCTCGAAGTTGTGGAGAGAATGGGGCGGTAGAGAGTAGAACCAATCTGAGACACGCGTTTCAAACTGGACAAAAATGTTAGACACAAGGGCAGATTGTTGTGGGAGTGAATCACCATCTTGTCTCAGAAGTGCCTAATGGGCTGAACCTGGTAAATCGTTCCAGAGTAGTAGTGAAAAATCAGAGTTGCGAAATTCTTTAGAAATACACACTCTAGGATCTCTTCGGAGAGAGGGAATCAGAGACTCTGGCAGCGACTTATTTTGATCTGCTTCAGAGTTGCAATTTAGCCTCCTCGATCCGTCTTTGGATCAATTTGTCCAGGACTTGCATGTTGGGAGATTCTTTGATTCTTTTTCGAGTTTGGCAGTTATAAGCTTATGTTGTTGGATACGAGGAGAATCAACCTCATTGTCGGAGTAGTCTTCGTGGAGGGGGAATGTCTGTCTGAGCCGCCTCGAATTTGTGATGAGCTTTCAGGTTAGGAGTATTGGTGCGGTGCCGACCTAAAATTCTTGGGCGTGGGAATCAGTAGGTGAAATGGAATGTAAAATTGAAAAGGACAACCACAGGGGTAGTGGATGGAGGTGCCGCGCAGAAGACAACTGCGGGCGTGATAGGAAGGACCGGCAGAGGATAACTGCCGGCGTGGTGGATAGAAGGACTGTGCAGAGGAAAACAGCCTGGAATAGTGTGGTATGATGTATATGCTCAGAGGATTAGGGAAGCGATCCCTTTCTCCTAAGAGAAGAAGGATATATATACCTTACGTGGATGCCGGCGTGGAGGCAGAATTGAGGGACTACTATTATTGTATGATCTGCATGTGTTGCATTTGTTATAAAGACTGTGATCATTGGTGCTAGTCGGTTAGTATTACATGTCAGGAAATCTGTCACTGTCTATAACTGCCCGCGCTGATTGGAGCATTACACATTATGAACGTCGGAGAGAGAAGAGTTGCATAAGTATCGGCAGAGATCGTGGGTGGTCTGTTGTTGAAGCTTCAGGATCAGAGCTGGGACCTTCGCAATGGGGAAGGTCGCGAAATGGAAATGATCTCGGAGAGATAGAGGTCCCAGAATGATGAATGACTCTCAAGCGAGGATGTCCTTGGGACGGAGGGAGTCTTCAGAATGATTAGGAGTGGTGAAAACTCTGGGGGTAGACTCTGAGAGTTGAAGATTTCTTTAGAGAAGCTCTTAATAGTTAGGATAAGTGTCACCATCTTGATAAGAGTTAAATTTTGACCACTACATCTTTACTAGCATTCATGACGCTTCTTGAAACCAGATCACACTTCCATGCTATCCATGACACAAGCGATTACAAACTCCAAATTCAATAATAGAATGTCAGATGATCTTTAACACTAAATTGCCAAAATTTTGAGGCTTTTCCAAGTGTAATCAAAAAAGTTCTGAAGACCCACCAATCAGTTCAGCTTCGGATTTGTCTAACGATCAGAAGAAGAAGAAATATTCAAGTCAGGTTCAAATGTTTTACTGCTAAAATTACAATAAATCCTGTGCACCAGAAACGAGAAGCCATGGCTGAAAACTACAATCCTTCCATAGTAAAGGAAACAAGTACAATAACATGTGCCATGGACAAGCAGATTTGAGAAGAAGTGCATTTATACAAATGTAAGGAAAAGATGAATCTAACTGTAAATAGAAAAAACCAAACAGATTTCATCGCTCCTTTAACAAGCCCTACTAGAAAGAGCCTAGGGGTGCGAATGGGCCGGGTCGGCCTGGCCAACCCGCACGGAACCAACCCGCCCCCCGGGGGGGGGGGGGGTAGATCGGCCTGGGCACGCCCCTTCCTATGGGGCGTGCCCGGGCGGGCCAATGCCGGGCCATGGCCCGGGCGGGCCGCGCCTGAGATGAACTTGCCCTCATTGGGGGTTTGCAAAATTTTTTTTTGTAGCAAATCCCCCCCAAAACGACGATTATGGGTTGGGGACTAAATGTTTGTAATTTTTTTTCCACTTAGCCCCCAATGGCTAGATTGGGTCAAATATTGAAACTTTTACAAAAAAAGATATATTTTAACACCCTCTTCCCCTCTATAAATACACCCCTCTTCCCCCACTCCATTTCATCACAACAAAAATATCCAAAAATTCTCTCTAAATTTTAACTCTTTACAAATTACAACTTCTATCAAGTTCTCAAGCTCTCTCAAGCTCTTAAGATCTTAGGCTCTAAGATCTCAAACCCTCAAGATCTCAAGCTTTCAAGCTTTCTCTCATCACCTTTCTAGTATGTAACACATTCTGATATTTATATTCTTCTCAAATTTAGTTTAACATTCCCGTAATTAAAATAGATCACACTCTTCATCAGTAGACTATAATCATGCCTCTTCTTCTAGGTGTCATACCAATTTAGATTTGACTAGTCAAGAATGGAATGAGTTGTATATATCTTTACCAGACACTCTAATTTTTTCATTCACAGAACCATAATTCACAGATTATATTTTTCCTCTGAACCCGCTAATCAACCTTATATTTCTGTCGAAGTATCAACTTCCAATGCAGAGGAAAAATTTCATGTTTGAAAATATTTTAAAAAGGAAGCTACTAATAGAGTTAGGAAGGTTGTATGCAAGTTTTATTTAGTGTTTCTTATACTTTTTTGAACAGTTGTGGAACTGGCACATTAAAGAGGCATATTAAGGCAAAACACCCACACAACCAACTACAGCAAATACAAATTTTTACTTTAGGTGGCATACTAAGCACTTTTTATTATAATCGTCAAACCTGTAAAACAAATTTAGCTAAATATCTTATTCGGAGTGAACAACCTTTTAGTTTTGCTAAACATGAAGCATTCACAAACTTTATTAGAACAACTTATAATCTAAAATATGATCCGTTCAGTAAGAAAATATCAGAACGGAAATGTTCAGGATTGTTGAAGAACGAAAATAAATTTTAATTACAATTTTTTCTTCTATGCTTCAAAGAGTTACAATTACTTCTGATTCTTGGGAAGCTTTTAACGTCTTTCATTAAATAATTGTTACTGCATATTTTATTGATTCTATTTGTTTTAAATAAAAGAATTATTAGTTTTTAATTTTTTTCTCACAATGCTTCAAATCTTATCAGACTATTCATTGGATTGTTAGAGATTTTAGACTTGATTGTAAATTTTTTTTCTATTTCAGTTAATAATGCTAACAATAATATTGCTGCAATTGAGATTTTAAAGTTTGTTTTAAACCAATTTTGGATAGCAAATTTTTTTATATTCAGTGTGTATATCACATCATTAACTTGCCTATATAGAATTGTTTAAAAATATAGATAAATATATCTAGAAGTTAAAAAATACTATTTTATTTATTATAGTGGGCCAAAGAGGCAAAGCTTTAAACATATTTGTTCCTGCTTAGGCCTACCAATTAAAAGTTTACCTCCGGATATAAGAACTTAATGGAACTCAACATATAATATGTTGATTAAAGATATTCTTTATTGGACTGCAATAGATCTAATTATTTTCACAAAATTGCCAGATCTATTTATTTCTGATGACAAATGAAAATTTTGTGAAGTAATTTGTGATTTTTCTAAGAAAAATTGAAAGAGTAATAAGATTATTTTTTGGGATTATTATCCCACAACTACTTTAGTGTTTACGAGTTAACTGAAATTACTGAATTATTTTCTACATACAGAGATGATTTATTACTTAAAGATATTATTTCTCCTATGGAAGAAAAATTCAATAAGTATTTTAAAGATTTTTCTTTTATATTTTATTTTGCTGCTATTGTTGTTCCTCGTATTAAATTTGAAGGATGTAAATATTTACTTGAAATTTTTTATGATAAAATGAAATATACTGATTCCGCCCAAGTATGGATAGATATTAAGAATTTTATGAATAATTTGTATTATCTTTATGAAATACAATTTGAAAATAAACAATCTAATTCATCATCCCAACTTACATCTTCATCTAGGAGTAGAAGTTCTTTATTATCTGATTTATTATCAACATCATAAAGATAATTTGTATTATCTTTATGAAATACAATTTGAAAATAGACAATCTAATTCATCATCCCAATCTACATCTTCATCTAGGTGTAGAAGTTCTTTATTATCTGATTTATTATCAGCATCAAAATAATCAAAAAGCTTCGATACATTGAATGAACTTCATTATTATACGATTCGTGCTATAACTCCTGACATTGATGCAGACTCAGGATTTGAAAATTTTAATATTTGGCATGGTAGAAATTACAGGAATCAATGAATCAACCTATCCTGTGCTTTCCATCATAGCGCATGATTTACTAACTCCTTCTGCCTCCACAGTAGCATCAGAATCTGCTTTTAGCACAACTGGTCGAATGCTGACTGATAAAAGAAATCACTTGGCGCCAGAAACCATAGAGAAGGCCATCTGAGGGAAAGATTGACCGGATGCGGAGACAAGAAGAAAAAATAAATCAGTTGAAGAAACCATTAGTGACTCTCTAGAAGATGATTGAAGAAATGAAGATTTACAATATTTGAAGACTTTTAATTTGTATGTATGAAAGATAAATATTAAAGGACTTGTAATTTCTAAATATGAATGATAAATTTCTAATTTTTTAATCTTGATACTTCAATTGTGTTTGTAACAATTATCAATTTCATTAGATTATTAATAAAAAAGTTTAACATTTGCATATCACAACTTGCGACAAATTTGTCAAAATTTTTCAATGACCCGCCAGGCGCGGATTGGGCCCAGCACAGAACGGGGTTCTGCGGGCCGGGCCGCCAGTTATTAGGCGGGCGGTGCGGGCTTGACCTGATAGGACCGGGACCGCCGTTTCACATCCCTAATTTAAGAGCCAACTCTAAGAAATGTCCAACTTCAAGTGAAAGAGAAGAAAAACTGTTCGTGGGTGTATTTTGAAGCAACAAAAGAAGAGAAGAGGCCGATTAGCTTACATCGAGCGTTCCTCTTCTCCATGAAATTCTTCTTTGTCTTTGGTGCTGTCACTGGAGTCTCCGTGATCTGACGTTAGATGGCAAATGTATCCAAGACTTGACAGGACCGTCTGTTTCCCATCATGTGAAACATCCAAGTCATATCCAACTATCATGTATGGCATTCGATATGCCTTCCTAGATTACACTAACAAATTCCCTATGGCTCTACAATCCACTGAATCCCCGTCCCCCACAAGTGGCATCTTGGTTGGTCTCAAGTTTGTCACAGTTTCGCTTACTTATATGTCACATGTTTGTGTCTTATTGTGGACATATTTATATTATATTTAATTTTGATCATCTTGACTTCTGATCAGACTCTGAGTTTGCTCTCCAGTGACCGCCAGTTGAATGTGATGTTGATTTCTTAAAACGCAAATAAAATACATCAAATGCTCTTACTCATAATTTAATAATTTTTTTTTTGTCAAATACAAAATTCAGTGTACAAGTCTAGAAAGAAGAAAAAAAACCTTAAAGCACCTCCAATAAATGAGAAGCTACCATTCATCGTAGCAAGATGATTATTCTTTACGATGATAAGCTACAACAAACATATAACTAAAACAAAATAGGGGACATCTGTCAGATGAGCAAGAACTATAAGGAGAGGGCGCCGTACCTCCTCAACCACTCAAAGGAGAATTGTTGATGAGCTCGAGATTTGATCAATTTTTGATGAGTGATGAGTTTGATGATCTCTCGGATGATGTTCTTGGGGAGGGACATGGTACCGGCACTGTTCAAATCTGAGAAGTGTTTCTGTTTTTGTTATGATTCTTTGTTCCAGATTGTTTATGGTTTTTTTTTTTTTGTTTGTTTTTTTTCCATGCTGGATGTTGTCACTTCTCGGATGTTGCTCTTGTTGTGCCCAGCGACAACAACCTGATGAGGATCCCCTGAATCTCCCAAGCACGAAGAACAATCTTCCTGTAACGCCCCGATCCCAAGGATACGGAGACGTTATGGCGACGTACATACGCGAGGTGAAAACACGCTCACGCGTACGTTAAGCCTCAGTACAGTACATTACCTCCATATAGACATGGGTCCCAGCAGGAAATAAGTACAAGAATACCTGCAGAAAGAGGTCAGTGATCATAACATATATGAAAAATGAGGATAAATGAGATAACAGAAATAAATCAACAAGATACCTATGAAGGGTCTCGATGAGGAATCTCCTAGGCCACTCCAAGGCATTCTCTGATACTACGGTACCTCGAATCTCCAAATCTGGGCATGCAAACCCAGGGTCGTCAGAAAGCGACCTAGTGAGTGATAAAATGAAGGAGGCAGTAATAGATACAAGAATAATACAAGCACGGTAATAATATATAATACATGATGTTATGGTAGTGATACCATATCATAAGTATATATAAGCAGCAGAGTATATAACCATGTAAGCAGTAGAAATCTATAAACAGGTCATCTTTTAATACCATCACTACCTAACCGGTTATCACCAGGTCATGTCTCTAATCGTATCCAGTTTATATAATATAAAATGTAATCTAGTGGTGACGTGATAGAAGTGAACATGCTAGTGGCGACGTGATAGACGTGTACAGGCAGATGGGCCTATGCAGTGTAGTCACTATACGGTGTGGTGTATATACAGTAGTAATGTCTGCTCTACAGAAAGCATCATATATGCAATGCAGAACATGCGTCGTATGCCATGCAATGCAGAACATGCGTCATATGCCATCACAGACAGTATAACATATGCCAGGTAAAGTAACAAGTATACAGGTAACATGATATCAGATACAGTAGCATGAACAATAACAAGATAGCATACATGTACCAGGCATGTCATGTGATTTATACAATAGTAGCAATCAGTACCACCTGGTATTTTAATTACTCTCTTCCAGTGTCCCATACCACTGGCGGTTCATACTGGAGCCCGCACTCCAGTCGAACCCATCCGGACATGGCCTACGGGTACCATTATCCAAACGAGAGAGTAACCAAATAACAAGCGTTCCCGACGTCACTATTGTGCATACTGTTTGATTATGTTAGATGGAAACTCATGGTCGAGGAGTTCTTATCGGGTGGGTGTATCCCGTGCATACCCGGGACAACGGCCTTAAACAGACCCCTGGCTGCTGAGACCAAGGCCAGCCCGCTAGAGCTGTAACATGTAACGGGAATCTCAATGAGCTAAAACAATAATCAGGAGCTCATGAGCTATAACAGACGGTAGCCAGCACTACCCCGTCCCCTGAAGTGGGACAAACAATGGATCCAAACATCCACCCGATATGATCTAGTCAACCGTCAAGTCTCCCTCATACCCAAGTTCTCTTTACGATATGATATGTCAAGTATACAATGTAACAAGAACCAATACAATACGGGCCTGTTTGTTTCGTTGCAAAACGTTGCAAGTCGTAAGTCGTAAAATGAGAATGGAAAAAGTGAACTGTAGCAGAGAAAATATATTATATTTTACGGTGTTTGATTGATAAAGTGAAGTGTAAATGGAAAAGTATATTGTGTTTTACGGTGTTTGGTTGATAAAGTGAAAGTGTAAATGGTAAAGTATATTGTGTTTTACGCTGTTTGGTTGGTAATGTAAAAGTGTAAGTAGAAAAGTTGACCACAAAATTAACTGTAGCAGTGATTTAAATATTATAAATACTATTAAATTAAATCTACTATTGCAAATTAAATTGTATTAATAAGTTGAGATAAAAAATTAATAATCTTAATATTTTATTTATAACAATAATATTAATAAAATATTAGTATAAATAGTAAAATATTACTAAAATATTAACTAAATAAATAATATAAAATTTTAAGAAAATCTAAAGAACATTAATAAAATTTTATGAATACTAATAAAATATAAATATTAAAAAATCTTACAACAATAATAAAATATAGTTATAATATTATAATATTAAAAATACTTGAAAATTATTATAATATAAATTTTATTATAATATTATTGTAATATTATAGAAATATAAAATTACAAAGTAAATTATAATTATAATTTAATAATAATTATCATTATAGTATTATTATACTAAATTATTATTACAATATTAACATAATAAAATATTAATATAATAAAAATATATTATGATATTAATAAAGTAATTTTTTATATTAAAAAATAAATAATTAAATATATAGTAATTTTATATTAAAGTATAATATTGTTATATTAATAAAATATTAACTCTAAATAAAATAATAAAAAATGGAATAAGTATTAATAAAATAATAAAGTATTAAATAAAATATTAAATAAAAATATTAAATTAAAATAGTAAAATATTAAATATTAAAACCATATTAAAAACAATAAAAAAATTAAAGATTAAAAATATAAAATAATCAAATAATTAAATAAGAAATTGAACACTATTTAAAATATTAAATATTTAATAATATTAAATTATACATTGATTATCAAGTAACTGTTTTGAACTGTAAGTGTACTACAAGTGAGAGTTACATGACCACAAAATTAACTGTAGCAACTGCAAGTGGGAAAATATGAGTGTAAAAGTGAGATTTACATGACCACAAATTTAACTGTAGCAACTGCAAGTGGGAAAAGAAGAGTTGGATTTTGCAACTTGTTTTTCAGCGAAACAAACAACGGAAAATGGAAAAGAAGTTTTACGACTTGCATTTTGCGACGTTTTGCGGCGAAATAAACACGCCCTACATGATATGGGTAACATGATAACTGGACTAGAGCTCTGTTGATAGCATAGAACAATATCACGGGAATCAGGAACAATATAACATGATCAAGATAACATGAACAATATACCGAGAAACAGGAACAATAGATGTGGAAGTCCACATATCGCATATCAACAGTTCTCATGTCCAGTATCGGAAATATTCATATCAGTAACAGGAAACTATCATATATCATGAATACGGGAACATGGAACAATAATACATGTAATAAGCATGATGATCCATATGACAAGAAGATAGAAACAACACAGGCATGTGTAACTGTAATATGTAAGCATGACATGAATGTGTATGATGATCATGCTAATATGAAATGCAGTAGTCTGTGCAGTGATATGCCGAGAATCCATGTAACGAGGATAACAATATATTACATAACGGTATTTTGTGAAGTGGTGCCGCTACGTATCGGTAGGTCATGCCTACGAAATAACAGGTGTGCCGTGTCATAGTATCTGTGTAACATGCACAGGTAATAACTGTGGTCAGTGTCACTATCATGTACAGTGAACTACAGTATCTGTGTAGCCATACGCCTGCGTAGCACTAATATATGTAGGAACAGTAGTCGACGGTGTATTATAGTATCTGTGGATCAGTATGCATGTAACGTGACTGTGATACAAGCCATGTCATAATGGTGTACACGAATATGGTGACCTGGTGGCTCGGGTGTCAGTGGTCCATGAACATGACCTAATAGGTATCCAGTGTTACACTCTACGTCTATTAGGTATCCGACATATTTAAGTACAGTGTTTATTACAATGTTTTAATATGGTGTACCAATTAGGATTTACCGGTAATTAATAAAGCAACCAAGTTCAATTAATAGACTAAAAAGATAATTTATAAAATAAAAACACTCACAAACTAGCCATAGGATGGTAGCTCTCTTCTCCACGATCGCAACGGATCCAGAATCGCCCGAATCGGAGTCCGGATGCTCCAGATATCGCCCGAATACTAAATCATAACAAACAGGGTTAAATATGTAAAGAAAAATATTAAATGCAAATAATGAATAATAACAGGGGGTTTTCTGTAAATATACCTTTATTGGGTTGTGGACACGGGTTGAACTTTTAACGGGTCGGGTTTGGATCCACGACCCAAACCTATCACTTAAGTGGAAGTGGGTTAGTGGGTTAATGGGTCGGGCTTACTGGGTAACGGGTTTCCAACCACTCAAAAGGGTTAAAGTGGGTTCGGGTGTGAACCCAAACCCCCCACACACACACCAGCGCACACACACCAGCGCGCACACACACACACACCCACACACCCACATACACAACAGCCCCACACACACACACACACACATCACACACACACACCCCAACACACACACACACACACACACACACACACACACACCAGCACCCATCAGCTCACGCACACACAGCCCACACACACACACACACACGCACAGCACACTCTCTCCCACCCACACACTCACACAACACACTCACCTCACACCCACGCACACAGCACACCCCTCACATACCCACAGCACACACACATCTCACACCCACACACACAGCACAACTCACACACACACCCTCACACACCCACAGCACACACACACCTCACACCCACACACACAGCACACCTCACACACAACACACAACACACACACACACACAACACCACACACACACACAGCGCGCACACACACTCAACCACACCACACATACTCACAGAGAGATAGAGAGCAGCAGCAGCATGTGCTGCTGCTGCCTCAGCGCAGGCCGGCCGGCCATCTGGCCGGCGGCGCCCGCCGGCGACGGCCCAGAGGGTGAGAGAGAGAGTAAGGGGGAGAGGGAGAGGAAAAGAAAGAAAGAGAAGAAAACAGAGAAAAGAAAGGAAAAGAGAAGAAGAAGAAGGAGAGGGAGAGGGAGGAGGCGGCGGCGCGGCTGGGGGCCGCGGCGGCGGCGGCGCCGGCCGGGGAAGGCACCGGCCGGGGGAGGCGCGCCGGCTGGAGAGGAGGCGCCGGCCGGGCTGTTTACAGGTGCTCCCCTGTTTTGGGTCGCACAGAGAGAGAGAGAGAGAGGTTAGGGATTCTAATTAGGAGGGGGAGAGAAAGAATTAGAGAGAGAGAGATTTTTGAATTAGAGAGAGAGAGAGAGAGGGAGATTTTTAAAGGGGGAGCTACAGTAGGGCGGTAGAGATGGTCAAAGGCGGTGGCTTGGCTTGGGGAGAAGGAAGGAGAAAGAAAAGAAAAATAAAAATAAAAATTAATATTTAAATATTATAATATTGGCTCAAAATTCGACTAGCTCTGAACGGTGCCCAAAAATTACAGAAAATAGGGAATATTACGCTGAGACGTAATATGAAAACGGTTTGTTGAAACTCAATCCAGTTTGCCAATTAAAAATCCTGGAGTGTCTCGCCGATACGGACGACACCGGTTTGACCGGATTTTCGATAAAGTCAGAAAAATCCCCAAAAATACCCTAACGTATATAATACGATTCTAAGACACCTGGAGAAAGCGGATTCTCAAAACTCTACTATGTTTGTGAAAGAAAAATCGTAAGGCCGGTTATCGGTATCGGTCGACACCGACAACGAAGATTTTCCAAAATACTCAAGAAAAATGCTAGAAAATCCTGAAAAATCTAAAATATTAGAAATGATTTTTGAAACTGGAATTAGGTCAATCGGACTACTACGGAAGTCAATTCAATTTTTGCACGTCGTATCGCGTACCGATACGGTGATACGTACACCGGGGAGCAGGGGGTTACATTTCTCCCCACCTTATAAAAATTGCGTCCTCGCAATTTCCATTCAGGTGTGAGAATAAGATTTCTAACCCCAAAGTCTAAAGGTTACGGGTCCACGACACTTCCGCTGCGCACTCTGCAATCTATAAGAGACTCGGGATGGAGAAGTATGGTGGTGAACTAGTCCGAACTGATGGGAAGCAAAACGATGCAAAGAAAGCGAGAAGAAAATCGGATGTTCTGGTTGGCAACTAGAAGGATGGAAGGGATACAAACAAATCAAGAAATGAATTGTCAAAGTCATGGTATTCTTGTACTCATTGCTGGAATCTCAAATTCAGATACAGATCAGTTAATCTGAACCTGATTGTACTGTTGGTAAGAGCCCAAGCATTGACCCAGGTGGTTACCCACACCAGGTGTGAACCTAGGCTCTGATACCACAATGTAACGTCTCCGTATCCTTGGGATCGGGGCGTTACACTTCCAAACAGCACAAATACCAAAATCCAGAGAAAGCACACAAAACAACAATTTAACGAGGTTCGGCCTTGATGCCTACGTCCTCCGGGCAATCAAAAGAGAGGTTTATTACTTTTGGAAGAAGATTACAATGCTAGCAGCTTCTCTAATCTCAAGAGAGCTCCAGAATTTTCAGCATTACCAAAACCCTAGGCAAAACCCGTATTTATACCAACAGGTTTCCAAAACAGAAACGCAGCCCGCACCCGCTTGTCGGTCGACTGGGCGGTCGACCGACTCCTTTCACTGGTCGACCGGTCGGTCGACTCGGTGCCCAACAGAGAGTTGGGTACTTTCAGTCGGTCGACCGGGCGGTCGACCGAGCTCCAACTTGTGCACGTTGTGCACGTCGGTCGACCGGGCCGGTCGACCGAACTTCTGATACTGCGGGCGGTCGACCGGGCCGGTCGACCGTTCAACATGTATCCTGCTACTGCTGCTGTTTGCTGCTGCTGTTTCCTTCGCCTTTTTGTCGTCGACTTCCCCGGCGATCACTCGACGACTACTCGACGATCCATGTCAACTTCCTCATCAATACTTCTCTCTTTCCAATAATTCTCCACCTCGGCGAAGATTTTTCCCAAAATCTGAGCCGAACTCCAACGTACCCCAGTCTATCACCTGGCGAAATCGACACACGATCTCGGCAAAATCGACACACGATCTCGGCTTGCGCGCACCGGACGAAATCAACACACGATCTTGGCGAAATCGACACACGATCTCGGCTTGGAATCTGTAGCTCAGTTGTCCCTGGAAAACATCGCACATGCCTTCCCTGCACTTCACCTTAGGAGAATTTTCATACATGTCGATCACCAAACTGTGCCTTCTACTCCACAACTTCACGACCTCATGAAGACTTCCTCGCGAGCCAACACTGACTCTCCAACTGACTAGCTCTATCTAGTCTTCCTGTCTTCCACTGACGGTCCACCAAGTCTGTGTAGAGCACACCAAACATCATCGGCTTCAACTGGACGCACACCACTCCTTATGCAAGCTCAACATCTTCTCACCGGAAGATCAACATGTTCATCGAGATCACAACACCTCACCACCACGTGAAGTCCAACTGGCCACAACACTTCACCTCTACGTGAAGCCTCTCCACCTCTACGTGAAGTTCCCTCGCCACAACTCTTCACCTCCACGTGAAGATCCAAACAGCTTCTCGAGAACCCAAATAGCTCCATAAGAGTTGCATCGCCAAATGGCTGCGCCTTTACGGCTGCCTACGTACCTTTGCCCAAAAGGATCAAGCCAACCGTAGTTCATTGAAATGAGCTTCATCAAGCTCAAATGCTAGTACCTGTATCTGCAGCAGTGAACCTATCAGACTGAGTCATATGAACCTCTTCTCGACCATCATGGAGAACAACGGCCTTCAACTTCAGCTTGTCACGATCACAAGCTTGAGATTCATGCTTCTTTCCCCACAAGCGTGGTTTCACCTTGGTACCAATAGCTGCAAACAACTCGGCATCCTCAGCAATGTCTTCAACCTGTTCAGCATCACCCCTGGTTTCATGATCTCCACCCGGTGTCACATCCGGTGAAATCTCCTCTAATGTCGAACCAACTGGAGATGATGGAGTAGCATCAACCTCCACCCGCTGCGATCCTTCCTTGGTCTCCGTCCTCTCCACCTGCTGAGAGACGGTGGACTTCAACACTGAAGTCTCTACAAATGTGACATGCCTACTCATCACGATCTTCTTGTCTTCGGGGTCCCACAACCTGTAGCTGTTCCTCTTGACGTCCAAATAGACAAACCTCTTTGCTCGCGGATTCACCTTGCCATTCTTGGCACTGAAGTGGTAGGACTTCCAAATTCCCGCAGCAAAACATGATCTTGAGTAGTTTTTTCAGACTAAATTTCCAATGGAGCTTTACCTCCTATCGCAGTCGATCTGTTCATGAGATGGTTAGCATACTCTGTCGCCTCAGCCCAAAACGACTTGTCTAATCCTGCATTAGACAACAACCGCCGAACCTCCTCCAGCAAGGAACGGACTACATCTTTAGCCAACCCATATGTACCTGTTGTGAAGTGAGTAGCAATTCCGGTGTTCTGGCCAAATCGTAGGAATTGGTTCATGTCCTTTCTAACATTACCAATCTTTAGCTCCTTGATCTTCCTACCTATCTGCCTCTCCATTCTTCCTTTTCACTTCATCAATATACCTAGGGCTTCACTACTTTGTCTCATGGGATATATCCAACAATGCCTAGATATACTATCAACAAAAGAGACAAAGTACCTGTGACCTCCAAGCGATGCCGTCTTAGCAGGTCCCCAAATGCACACGTGAACACAATCAAGAAGACCTTCATTGTGGTGAGTACTGGTGCTGAATCTCACCTTCTTCTTGTTCAGAACGCTGTGTCCACTTTCCAACTTGCAGGTAGCAGCACCTTCCGATTCCGTCTTCGCAGGAGCTCGCAAAGACTCTTCTTCTTCCTGTCCGACCTTTCCCTGCCAGACCTTCGGGCCACCATCATCTGAGGAACTGGAAGTCTCCACCTGATCTGTAATCGTACTACCCTTCAAGTAGTAGAGATTGCCTCGGCGGACGCCCTTCATCACCACCATCGAGCCCTTGATCATCCTGAGATCGCCATCTCGAACAGATATCACCATGCCCGATGCTTCCAAAATTCTCACGGAGATTAGATTTCTCTTCAACTGAGTTACATACCTCACTCCCCTCAGCTCCCTTACCATCCCATCAAACACCTGATTCGGATTGTACCTACACCCTCCACACTACATGGGTGATCGTCGCCCATAACGACCGAACACCCCTCCAGCTTCTCAAAGCTAGAAAACCAACCCCGATTGGGGCATGCATGGTATGTTGTACCTATATCCAAAATCCACTCATCTTTCTATGAGTTACCGATGATGGGAGAACTGACTGAAAATGAGAAACCTGATGAGTCCGAATCTGATCCATCTGCCTGTGAACTGCTCCTCTGAGTATTTGTCACCTTTGCCAGATTTGCTTCAGCCTTCGACTCCTTCTTCTTCCCCTTGAACTTTGGACAGTCCACTTTCCAGTGCCCTATCTCTCTGCAGAAGGCACACTGGTCCTTCCTCAGATTCCTATAGCCCGACCTGGACTTCGATCTTCCTCTGACCTCCTTGCCCTTCCTTGATGAACCCATGTCTCTTACTTCCAGTGCCTCCGCCGATGAGCTTGACTGAGAAGGATGTCTCTCCTTTCTCCTCGTCTCATAACTTGTCAGTGCAGACGACACCTGATGGTAGTCCAGAGTCTGCCTACCATTAATAAAGGTCAGAGTGAATGTCTCATACTCCTCCTCCGGGAGTGAGTTCAGGAAGATGATCGCCTTGTCTTCCTCTTCTACAATGACATCCACGTTCACCAAATCTGTAAGAAGCTTTGTGTATCGGTTGATATGCTCATTCACTGTGCTCCCCTTCTTCATTTGAAATCGGTACAGCTTACTCTTAAGCTGCAACCTTGACTCAACACTCTTCTTCAGATATTTCTTCTCAAGGGTTTCCCACAGATGCTTCGCCGACGTCTCATGTTGTGCAAGATATTTTATGTCTTGCGATAAATATGAACGAATCAACCCACACGCTGACCTGTTCATCTTTGCCCACTCTTCATCAGTAGTCGTGCTCCTCTTTTTCTCCAGTAGGAGAGTATCCTCGAGGTTCGATGCATTCAGGGCATCCATAACCTCACATCTCCGCATCCCGAAATTATTTGTGTCATTGAACTTGACAACATCAATCCTCGGATGAGGATTCATGGTCTTAACCGAAGCAATTTCTTCTGCCATCTAGATTACTTGATCCTCTATCTATGCGGAAAATCAATCAACTGAAAATAGATCACTACTGCGATAAAAATTGGATTTTTACTTTTTCCTTGAAATCCTAGATTGAGTTTCTCACCAGATCTACTCCACCACAGATTCCACGAGCACTCCTTGCGTCCTCCTGAGATCGACACACGATCCCACGAACACGAATACCTCTGATCTGAGATCGACACACGATCTCCACCGAATCAGATCCCGAGCCCTCCGAATCTCCAGACAAATCCCAAGCGAAACCTGGGAAGCTCTGATACCACTTGTTGTGCCCAGCGACAACAACCTGATGAGGATCCCCTGAATCTCCCAAGCACGAAGAACAATCTTGCAAACAGCACAAATACCAAAATCCAGAGAAAGCACACAAAAAACCAATTTAACGAGGTTCGACCTTGATGCCTACGTCCTCGGGGCAATCAAAAGAGAGGTTTATTACTTTTGGAAGAAGATTACAATGCTAGCAGCTTCTCTAATCTCAAGAGAGCTCCAGAATTTTCAGCATTACCAAAACCCTAGGCAAAACCCGTACTTATACCAACAGGTTTCCAAAACAGAAACGCAGCCCGCACCCGCTTGTCGGTCGACCGGGCGGTCGACCGACTCCTTCCACTGGTCGACCGTTCGGTCGACTGGGTGCCCAACAGAGAGTTGGGTACTTTCAGTCGGTCGACCGGGCGGTCGACCGAGCTCCAACTTGTGCACGTTGTGCACGTCGGTCGACCGGGCCGGTCGACCGAACTTCTGATACTGCGGGCGGTCGACCGGGCCGGTCGACCGTTCAACCTGTATCCTGCTGCTGCTGCTGTTTGCTGCTGCTGTTTCCTTCGCCTTTTTGTCGTCGACTTCCCCGACGATCACTCGACGACTACTCGACGATCCATGTCAACTTCCTCATCAATGCTTCTCTCTTTCCAATAGCTCTTGGGTGTGTGCTTTGGTTTGAAAGAATCCTTATTCTCTCTCAGATGTTGTTCATAAATGATTTCATTTAAAAAAAACATAATGAAACGCAAGAAACTTTTTGAGTTTACCTTTTTTTTTTTTAATTAAAAATAAAAAGAACTGGATGATGATGCATGGATAGCAAAAGTACAAAGCCATAATTGTCCGCTTAAACTGCATCAATATAAGGCTTCGAAAAATGGCTCCACTTCTTTTTGTTTGCGCCTTGGGGACGTTGGTTTCGCTGTAAAAGACGTAAAAGTCCGTAATTCGTAAATGACTTACACCTAATTATAATTACGGCGTTTGTTTGGACCGTAATTCGTAAAAGATTTACGCAACCCAATTACTACTCACTTACAGCTTAGTTACAGTTAATTTTGGGGTCATGCAAATTTGTATTATTTTTTATGTTAATATTAATTTTTTTAATATTTAACATTTTTAATATTTATTTGCAATATTAAAACTTTTTAATCACTAAATAGTTAATTTTGTGGTCAATTTTTTCGTTTACGACTTACACATTACGACAACCAAACACCGTAAATATAATGCACTTTCCTACTTACAACTTTATATTACTAACCAAACACCATAAAACTAACATGCATGTAACTCATTTACAACTGTAAAAGACTTTACCAATTACGACTTACGAATTACGGCCAATTACGACAACCAAACAGACCCTTTGTATAGACTACAAGCAGTGAAAGCAAGGCCAATGACCAAGCATTTGACTTCTTTCACTTTCCATTACGTGTCTGGATTCATGAAAGTGGGAGGAAAATGAGAAGTGGAAGTGAAAAATATGAAAGTGTAATAAGATTTGTGAAAATAAGTTTTTCGATGTTTGACTATAATGTGAAAGTGTAAGTGAAAAAATATATTGTATTTTTCTAGTGTTTTGTTAGTAATGTAGAAGTGAAAATAAAAAAGTTGACCACAAAGTTGATCGCAAAATAATATTAAATTAAATATTATTTCTGAATTGATATTTTTGAACTGTACTCGGACTATAAATGAAATTTATATGACATCAAAATTTAATACATTAAGTTACAAGTGGGATTTACATGATCACAAAATTAAATATAACACCCTGGAAGTGAAAAAATGGTAGCGTAAAAGAGAGCTGTAAAAAAGAAAATAGAAAAGCAAAAAAGATTTTCACATTTCTCATTTTTCATTTCTGATTTAAAACAAACAAGAAAAGTGAAAAATTAATTTTTTTGACTTCTCGTGTTTTCCGCCACTTTCTTGAATCCAAATACGCCCTACAGTACATTGCGGAAGCATCCATCCACCCAAAAAAATCAGACGGTGCACTTGGTACGTATTGTGACTCCTATGCATTTTCAATTTTCTGCAATATGAAAAAAAAAAAAAAAACCGCATCCTTTATTATTATGAGTATCCTGATTAAATTGACCTTGATTCCTAATTTTATTCAATGTATCTACGATAGAGAAATGGAAATAATAAAAAATGACTAATCTTATGCCCATCTGACTCCTTTTCAATGTTCTGCAATTAGAAGAGACAACTATTGACCCATACTTCTCATATTCTCTTCATCTTTTCTTTCAATTGCTGCTCTAACTTTTCAATTTTCTACAATTTAATCAAAACGAGAAAATGAAAGTTTCCTTTTCTCAATGTTCTACTCTAGTCATGATTCTAACTGAAAAACCTATCAGCTTTCAAATTCCCATATAGTTTTCTCTTATATATAATTCTTAATTAAATCGCTTTCTTCTCATTCAAAGAGGAAGAAACAGAAAGTTAAAATTAGAAAAGAAAATATATGGGAGTAGAAGATGAAAAGATACAAACGAGAAATAAGTTTACGATTTTTTGTTGGGAATTTTATTTAAAATAAAATAAAATAAAAGATTGAAACTCTTAAGTAAACTACTTGACTTGGTCTCTAACTACTACTCCACTAATGGGGTTATTGTCATAGATAGTGGGGTTAGTTATCATATTAGTAGGGTTAGTTGTTAAAAGTTAGGGGTTAAGCTTCACTATATATATATGCCAACATCATAAAAGTAGAAGTAAGAGAATTAAAACTTGCAAAAAGGATTCCTCTCTCTCCTCCGACAGAGAGGACATTGCTTACAATTCAAGGTCACCTCCCTTTCGTGGTCGTGCACGCAAGAGACACCGACAGAGAGGACTAGTATCGCTAAGGGGCACATCTGCCTTGGCTGACTGCACGAGATCAGCGATATGCTTTTTAGCGCAGTGATCACACACCTTCCCCGAGACCGGTAACATTATTCATATATTTACTTTATTAAATTTTTTGTCATTTTAATTTTTGGATGAAAAAATCCCAACAATCTAAAAGGCATATCAATTTATTATAAAAAGTGAGGTACTATATAAAATGCTGAAGAGCCAAGAACTATTCCTTTTGCAAAGTTGTAAATATGCATGATATGTTGGGCATGTTTGGTTAAGGGTGGAAGTAAGGAAGTGAAGAGTGAGGAAGTGGTAATAGTTCTCATTGAAACTTGAGAATTGGTTAGTAAGTTTTTCGGTGTTTGGATGTTGTTGGGAAGTGTGGTTTGGAAACTTTCTGATATTTGGATGGTAATGTGGAAGTGGAAGTGAAAAAATTAACCACAAATTTGATCGCAAAATAATATTAAAATAAAAATTAATTATGAAAAATAAAAATGGAATGTAATTAGAATGTAAGTGAGATTTACATGATCAAAAAATTAATTATTTTGTGCTACAACTTATTACAAATGAGATTTACATGACCACAAAATTAACTGTAGCACTATGAAAGTGAGGAAATAATTGTATAAAAGAGAAAAGAGAAAAGGAAAAAGGGTTTTCTTATTTTTCTTTTTCGGTGTTTGGATAGATAGGGAAGTGAGCAATTATAATTCCCATTTTCTTACTTTCGCCCACTTCCTTGCAACCAAACACGCCCGTTGTGAATGTTCACTTCCGTCCTAATCAGCACAATTTTGATGAAGTACCTGTTTGGTTAAGGGTGGAAGTGAGGAAGTGAAGAAGTGAGGAAGTGGTAATAGTTCCCTTTGGAACTTGGGAATTTGTTAGTAAGTTTTCTGGTGTTTGGATGTTGGAAAGTGTGGTTTAGAAAATGTTATGTCTTTTTCGGTGTTTGAATGATAATGTGGAAGTGAAAGTGGAAAAATTGACCACAAAATTGACCGCAAAATAATGTTAAAATAAAATTAATTAAGAAAAATAAAAAATGGACTGTAATTAGAATGCAAGTGAGATTTACATGATCAAAAAATTAACTGTTTTATGCTACAACTTATTACAAATGAGATTTACATAACCACAAAATTAACTGTGAAGTGAAGAAATAGTTGTGTAAAAGAGAAAAGAGAAAAGGAAAATGGGTTCTTATTTTCCTTTTTCGGTGTTTGAATAGATACGGAAGTGAGCATTATACTTCCCCACTTCCTTACTTTCGTCCACTTCCTTGCAACCAAATGGAACTGAACAAGTTTGCCATTTCTCAATCCTCTAGACAATGTCAGGCTCCATGTGCTTTAACTAATGATTATGTCACACGCTACAAACTGGGAAGAAATCAATTGGAAAATATAATGCTAGTTTGAAGCCCTTTCATTCCCGCGTCAAGATGGATAGTTTGTGGAAAGGGAAGCCATTTGAAAATGAGAGTTCCAACCAAGTGCTGACCTGAATGTGCCAACTTCTTCAGCTTACGGCTATAATTTGTTAGTATTTTGAGGATATTTCAAAATTAAGCATAATTCTTTTAGCCTCATATTGAATAGGAAAAGAACTCTTTAGTGCTTATATAGGGAGTCTCTTTCATGATGGGTTGTGTGGGATAGAAACCAGGGGGTGCTCGCGCGCACACAAGCCCATTGAGGCCCATAAAGGGAATTGGGTTACCGGATCCAGAAAACCTTAATGCGCATGTGCGCCCCGCATCGCAGGCGCAAGGGGGGGTGCAAATCCGGGTTTCTTTTGCCAATTTTATTTTGAATTTAAAATTAAAATAAAATCTTTTCAAATCCTGTCATAATATTTGGGTCAGAAATAACTATTGTGATTCGTATCTTTCTATGTCCTGTTATTACAGTGACACTTTCCAAGGTAATTTTGTTTCTCTGCACAAGGAAAGATTGGTTCTCTGTCCAAGGATTATTTTTTCTTCCCAAAGATTTTCTAATGATGATAAACTCTCTTTATGAAGGATCTATTCCCTGCTCTCAAGAACAGAACTCAACCATCTTCCTCTTCCTCTGAAATTTCCTTAGACTCTTCAGTTCTTCCCTGCATCTCTGGAGAAACAAAACCGAGCTGTTCGAGGGCCTGTGCATTACGAGTGCACGCTTGCAGGGCCAGCGATCTTTGAATCCTGGAGGGTAGGCCGCCATCAACTTGCTGCACCGAGATACTCTCTCAGAGGGGCGCGATCTACACTTAAGGACAGTGCTCCGCACGCCTTGATCAACATAGAGAAGTTCCTTCCTTCTTGAAAGTTTAATTTAATTAGATTAGCAGTATTTCATACATTATTTTCCAACAATCTTAAGAGTAGATATGGATACTGCTATGGTTGTTGCTACTAATATTAAGTCTCTGCCTGACATCTCTAGGATTGAACCATTTAATGGACCCCACTATAAAAAATGGCAAGAAAAGGTTATGTCCACACTTGATGTAACTGGTTATGCCTTTGCTATAACTGATCCTAAATCAGAGAAAGAAAAGGAATTGCAAAACTGGGAAAAAGTCAACAAAATCTATTGACACATCATTCTTAGCACACTTAGTAATACACTGTCTGATGTTTACTGTCCTTATAAAACTGCAACTGAAATTTAGGAAAGTCTTAATAAGAAATACATTCTTGAAGATGCTGGAACTCAAAAATTTGCTATTGGAAATTTTTTGAATTTTGTCATGTCTGATGAAAAAGATATTTCCTCTCAAATTCATGAATACCATGTTCTAATTGATGATATTAAAAATAAAAATATCACCCTACTCGAAGCTTTTGTTGCTGGAGCCGTAATTAAAAAACTACCCGACTCATGGAAAGATTATAAGAAAGAACTGAAGCATAAAAGAAAACAAATGAATCTTGAAGATGTAATAATTCATATTAGAATTGAAGAGAAAAATAAAGAAAAAGAGAAAACTGAAAGGGCCAAGGAGCTTACTTCCAAGGCGAATCTAATTGAAAGCAAGCCTTCTAAACCAAAGAAACATTTTCATAAGCCAAACTTCAAATCAAATCAGAACCCTAAGATGAAAAGAAACTCTAACTCTACTTTCAAGAAGAAAGGAAACTGTTTTGTGTGTGGCAAACTCGGACACTACTCAGCACAGTGTAGATTCCAGAAGACTGGTGAGGCGCCATCCAAACCACAAGTTAGTCTGGTTGAGAGTGACATTATTGCTGCTGTAATCTCTGAAGTTAACATGGTTGCACATAATAAGAATTGGGTGATTGATTCCGGGGCAACCCGACATATATGTGCCGACAGAGGAGCTTTCTCTTCTTACTCCTCTGTTGATGATGGTGAACAAGTGTTCATGAGCGATTTGAGGCCCTCACCCGTTGTGGGTAAGGGAAAGGTGCTTCTCAAGCTCACTTCAGGGAAGATCCTTTCTCTTACAGATGTGCTTCATGTTCCTGAGATTCGTTGGAACCTCATTTCTGTTTCCCTTCTTGAAAAAGCTGGAGTTAAGGTCTGCTTTGAACCTGATAAGATTGTACTGATTAGGAATGGACAATTTGTTATTAAAGGGTACTGTAATCAGGGTTTATTTATGCTGAATGTACTTGAAATCATGAATGGAAATGCCTCTACTTCTTCTGCTTACATGATTGACTCTTGTGATCTTTGGCATGGTAGGTTAGGACATGTTGGTTTTTCTTACATTAAGAAAATGAAAGATATAGGTCTCTTGCATAATGTAACTATATCTGATCATGACAAATGTGAAATATGTATTGAATCTAAATCCACTAAGAAATCATGTAAAAGTGTACAAAGAGAAGCTGAATTGCTTGAGCTTATTCATAGTGATCTTGGTGACCTTAAAAATAACTTAACTAGAGGTGGTAAAAGATTCTATATCACCTTCATTGATGGATGTTCTAGATATATAGTAGTCTATCTGTTAAGATCTAAAGATGAAGCCTTTGAAATATTTCTGAAATATAAATCAGAAGTTGAAAATCAACTAAATAAGAAAATCAAGAGATTGAGATCGGATAGAGGTGCTGAATATGAACTTAAACAATTTAATGAATTTTGTGAACAACATGACATAATTCATGAGACTACCCCTCCATATTCACCTGAATCTAATGGTGTTGCTGAAAGGAAAAATAGAACACTCAAAAATATGATGAATGCTATGCTTATAAGTTCTGGTGCACCTCTGAATCTGTGGGGGGAGGCTATACTCTCTGTTTGTCATATTCAAAATAGAATACCCTATAAGAAAACCGGTATAACTCCATATGAAATCTAGAAAGGTCATGCACCAAACTTAAATTATTTAAAAGTGTGGGGGTGCCTAGCTAAGGTTCTTCTACCTGAACCCAAAAGAAAGAAACTAGTACCCAAAACTTTTGACTGTATGTTTATAGGCTATGCACATCATAGTGCTTCATATAGGTTTCTTGTGACTAGAAGTGATAATACTGCTATGGAAATTAACATTAATGTTGAAACTTAAAATGCAGAATTCTTTGAGCATGTTTTTCTATTAAAAACTCATGTTGATAAACCTTCTCATGCTTCTTCATCTAGTCATGTACAAGAATCTGATGATAATGAATAGATTGAACTAAGGAGAAGTAAAAGAGTTAGAAAAGAAACTGACTTTGGTAAAGATTTCTTTACATTTCTTGTTGGTAATTCCCTCTTACTTATAAAGAGGCGATCTCCTCTCCGGATGCTCCATTCTGGAAAGAGGCTATTAATAATGAATTAGAATCCATATTATCAAATCACACTTGGGAACTTATTGATTTGCCACCAGGTGCAAAACCAATTGGTTGCAAATGGATATTTAAAAGAAAACTGAAACCTAATGGGTCTTTGGATAAATTCAAAGCTAGATTGGTTGGTAAAGGATACACTCAAAAGAAAGACTTTGATTATTTTGATACATTTGCTCCTGTGACTAGAATTGCATCTATTAGAGTGTTGTTTGATTTAGCATCTATTCATAAGCTTGTGATACATCAAATGGATGTTAAAATTGCATTCTTAAATGGAGAACTGGAAAAAGAAATATATATGAAGCAGCCTGAAGGTTGTCTGACAACAGGAAATGAATACAAAGTCTGCAAACTTGTAAAATCTTTATATGGTTTAAAACAAGCACCCAAACAATGGCATGATAAATTTGATAGTGTTCTTGTTTCTTATGGTTATCAGATTAAAGAGGCTGATAAATGTATCTATACTAAATTTGAGGATAATGTTGGTGTTATCATATATTTATATGTTGATGATATGCTTATATTTGGTACAAACTTAGAAATTGTAAATGACACAAATCATTTTTGTCCTCTAACTTTGATATGAAAGATACGGGTGAAGTTGATGTGATCCTAGGAATTAAAATTACTAGAGATTCTGATCGTATCTTGCTTTCACAAGGAGACTATATAGAAAAAATGTTGAAAAGATTTGATCATTTGACTGCACTTCTGTTTTCACACCTTATGATGGCAGCATTTACTTAAGAAAGAATAAAGAAGAAAGTGTGTCACAATCTGAGTATGCACAAATCATTGGTAGTTTAATGCACTTGATGAACTATACACGACCTGACATTGTTTATGCCGTGGGACGACTTAGTCGTTACAATCACTGTCCTAATAAGGACCATTGGACAGCATTGTATCGAGTACTAAAGTATCTGAAAGGAACTATTAATTATAATTTGACATATTGTGGCTTTCCTTCTGTTTTAGAGGGATACTCAGATGCTAACTGGATCTCTGATTCTGATGAGTTAAAGTCCACAAGTGGATATGTGATCACACTTGGTGGGGGTGCGGTGTCTTGGAAATCATCCAAACAAACCGTCACAGCTCGCTCTACTATGGAGTCAGAGTTTGTTGCCTTAGAGAAGGCAGGTACTGAAGCTGAGTGGCTCAGAAATCTTTTGATTGATATACCATTTGGAAGAGACCAGCTCCGTCTGTGTCTATTCATTGTGATAACCAAGCTACTATTGCTAGAGCTAAGAATAAAATATACAATGGAAAGAGTAGGCATATACGCCTAAGACATAAAATTGTAAAGCAACTGGTAGATGATGGGATCATATCTCTTGATTATGTGAGGTCAGAACTTAATATAAGTGATCCATTTACCAAACCACTAGGGAGAAAACTAGTGGAGAATAAATCGAGGGAATGGGACTCATGTCTATAACAAAGAGTCAAAAATGATAGTAACCCAACCTATGTGATTGATGAACTCATGAAGTAGGTTCATATCGGTAATAACAAATTATTCGTTGACTTGAAAATGCACTATCATTATTTTATTATTGAGAAGTCCCTTCCTATGATGTAGATAGTGCAAATTGCAATGTGCAAAGGATGAACATTAGCTCTTAAAGGATTACCATAGTCCTTATTGGGTGGTGTGTTTAATTACAATGAACACTTGATGGATCCACCTATATAAGTGTGGAAGCGGGGCCGCTTCCTATGAGAATGTAGACATATTCTCTAGAGCGCTCATGAATATTCAGGTAGGGCGCATGGCCGATTCGCGCCAACCCGTTTTGAACAGCTCGGTTCTATGAATGATATGTGGGTTATAGGTCAATGATCCATAATTAGGAAGATTGGTTCATAGAAACTTTATGTTTCATCAACTTCTTTTGGGACACACCTACATATCCTAGGTAGTGGCTCATAGACCAAAATTCACCATTATTGATGCATTGAGTTCTTATGTTTCCTCCTCTTCTCTCGCGTTCCTATTATCCTTCCTTTTAATTTTGAAATAGTGGGGGATTGTTAGCATTTTGAGGGTATTTCAAAATTAAGCATAGTACTTTTAGTCCCACATTGGATAGGAAAAGAACTCTTTAGTGCTTATATAGGGAGTCTCTTTCATGATGGGTTGTGTGGGCTAGAAACCAGGGGGTGCTCGCGCGCACACAAGCCCATTGAGGCCCAGTGAAGGGAATTGGGTTACCGGATCCAGAAAACGTTAATGCGCCCGCATCACACGCGCAGGGGGGTACAAATCCGGGTTTCAGAGCCTCGCGGGTGTGCCCGAATAGGCTAAGTTTTGCCAATTTTATTTTTGAATTTAAAATTAAAATAAAATCTTTTCAAATCCAGTCATAATATTTGGGTCAGAGATAGCTGTTGAGATTCGTACCTTTCCATGTCCTGTTATTGCAGTGACACTTTCCAAGGCAATTTTGTTTCTTTACACAAGGAAAGATTGGTTCTCTGTCCAAGGATTATTTTCTCTTCCCAAAGATTTTCTAATGATGATAAACTCTCTTTATGAAGGATCTATTCCCTACTCTCAAGAACAGAACTCAACCATCTTCCTCTTCCTCTGAAATTTCCTTAGACTCTTCTGTTGGCCCAATGGCCTTCCACTCTAGTTTTGATGATGATCAACACTCATGTAGTTATGTTTACTAATATTCTTGTGTTTCTAAGTTTCAGATCATTAACAGGATATTAGTTGGTGATTAGCTTCAACAAGATGTTTAGAAGCTTATCATGATGATTCCGGTGCCAAAGCTTAAAGATCATACCTTTGCACTTGGAGAATCACGGAGTTTTGGAGCAAGTCTACTTGAAGATGAAGATCATCAAGAAGACTTAGGTATCTAGTTTAGATTATGAGTTTTAGATCCATGTGTAAAGCTTAGTTTAGTTGATATGCTCAAGTGCACAAAACACACACGCTTTATGATTTGGTATTTGGTTTTCATGAATAATAGATCAAAACTAGTTTACATATGTTATATGTATAGTAGATGTTTTCTATTTATACATACATGCTTTAACTTGGTAAACAAACTTATTTTGACTATCCTATTCATGTTTTGGAAAAATCAAGTTTGACAAAAATACAGGATTTGTTTTTGATAAAATTTGCAAGACACAAAAATGAATTGATATGTTGATATATTGTCTTGAAATTTTTATCACAGGTTTATGTTTCAATATAAAATGACAAAACAATTTTTATGAAATTTTCAGAAAAGATAAAAGATTTTTATAAAATATTTTTTCCAAAAATTCTGACCTTGATTTGTGCTGACAGGCTGGTCGGTCGACCGTGTCGGTCGACCGCACCAAGGGGCCGGTCGACCGACCCGGTCGACCGACGTGCACAGACGTGCACGTCTGTTAGGCACAGATCCGGTCGACCGGGTCGGTCGACCGATGTGAGAGTTCTGCTCTCTGGAAATTTCGGTCGACCGGGCCGGTCGACCGATAGTGCCCAACGGTCATATTTCTGACCGTTGGCGGTCGACCGGGCCGGTCGACCGGTGGCTGTCAGAATTGCCACATCAGCCTAACGGCTAGTTTTCTGGTTTGGCCTATATATACCCTATTCATTTGGGATTTTGGCTAAGGTTTTTAAGAGGAAAAATTCTGGTTTTCAGTAGAGTTTAAAAGAGTTTTAAAAAGAGTTTAAGTGCTAAAAAGATTTAATCTTTATTTGTTTTGTGTTTTTGGAAAATCAAAGAAAATAGGATTTGGGATATTTGTGTTGATTTTCATTCTATATCTTTTGGCAAGAATTTTCCCAAGTATTTTTCTTTGTTGCTTGTTTCCAAAACACTTAGTTTCCACTTGAGCTATATCTTCTATCCTAAGTTATTAGGATCTTTATTTTGTGTGGAAAAAGAAAAGAGAAAAAGAAAGAAAAGAGAAGTTTGTGGTTGTGGAACCACTTGTTGTAAACCCTCCTTGCTTTTGTGAATCCCTCTTCGGTAGAGGTGATCGGAGTGGTATTGTGATTGGTTTGTGAGCCTCTTAGGTAGAGGTGGTTGTTGTATTTGGCTACGGGCCGTATCCCTCTTCGGTAGAGGTGGATTGTGGTTGTATAGCCTCGGTGGCTTTGTACGGTTGAGAGAGGAGTTTGGTACTCCTATAGTGGATTGGGAAATCCTACACGGTGGTGTAGGCGGGGAAGTAGAGCTAGGGGCTCGAACCTCGAAACAAATTTGTGTGTTTGCGATTGATCCAATTACTCTCAACTCTACTCTCTTATATTTGTGCAAGCATCATTCATTCATTGCATCATATATATTTGCGTGGGATTGAGCATATTCATACTTGCTTGCATTTGCACCTTGCATATTATTCATATTGTTATATATTGTATATGCTTGGATTGCTTGTGTGTGTGCAACACTTATACTCATCCAACAAGAGCTTCATATAGCAACCTCAACCCATTCAAGGGGAATCAAGAGGTGCTTGTCCAGAGCCTCGCAAGGGGAATTCGGCAACACTTGTTGGATTGTACTAAGTGTTCTTGTAAGATTGTTTTAGCTTCCGCATTTAGCACACTTAGTTTGCATTAAGTTCACTAGATTAGCACTTTCACCTATTCACCCCCCCTCTAGGTGTACTTTCATCTTCAGTTCTTCCCTGCATCTCTGGAGGAAACAAAACCGAGCTGTTCGAGGGCCTGTGCATTGCGAGTGCACGCTTGCAGGGCCAGCGATCGTTGAATCCTTGAGGGTAGGCCGCTATCAACCTGCTGCACTGAGATACTCTCTCAGAGGGGCGCGATCTACTCTTAAGGACAGTGCTCCGCACGCCTCGATCAACATAGAGAAGTTCCTTCCTTCTTGAAAGTTTAATTTAATTAGATTAGCAGTATTTCATACATTATTTTCCAACATAATCCACATATCAATATGTCAAATATAGATAGCTATAGCTAAGAGAAAAATATGCAAATTCGAAACATCCCCTTGTTTGTAAAATTTCCCAAGAAAAAACTATTGATGGCTAGGTCTGCCAGCTGCAAAATTATAAGTTTGGAGGGGAGAATTAGCAACTTAAATATTCATGGTGTGATTTGAGGTGAAGATTAGCTAATTGAGATAAAATGGGGAGTGAAGCCTGGGGAAGAGGAAATGTCATTGACATTGATAACACCCAGGTGTCTTTTGGCAAAGAATTAAATGATGGGTTAAGAGAGTTTTATCCCCACTTAACCTTGTAAGTTCACCTAGAGTGGGGGTGAATAGGTGATGGCTAATCTAAAGGTCACTTAATGCCAAATAATGCGGAAGTAAAAACTATTATGACCTAAACTAAACTATTACACTAAACACCACGTATAACACAAGAGTGTTGCCGAATTCCCCGTGAAGTGCTCTGGACAAACTCCTCTAGATTCCCCTAGATAAGGGTTGAGGTGCCGCGTTGGCTCTCTTGGTTAAATACAAGTGTTAGCAAACAACCCAAGCATATATCAATAGGAGCATAAATGTATATCAAGCATATAATGATAAACACAATAAAAGTATGCAAGATATAAACAAAAAGACAAATAGAGAGAGAGAGAGCAATCGCAAACACAAGGGATTTGTTTCGAGGTTCGAGCACACTTGCTCTACATCCCCGCCTTCGACACACGAAGGATTTCCACTATGCACGATCCCAATGGATCTCTCCTTGGTGCCGCAACACCTACAATCCCTCGGACTCCCTAGTCCCGTACACACGCAAGCCCCACAAGCTTGCCGAGGCCGCACCTCAAACCAAGAGTTCACAACCGAACTCTAAACCACCACGAGCACACTTGCCCGTTTCCTCAAAGTACAAGAATGAAATCTCTTGGTGATCTAAACACTTTGATCACCAATAAAAGCTCTCACTACAACACTCCTACAGAATGGATAATCAATGGATGCTCAAATGTAGTGTGAGAAAAACTAGGAAGAGAATGGTGGAGGAAAACTCAAAGAATCACTTTAAACACTCTTGATAAAATCTTCCCTTTTGATAGGAAATATTTGCTCTCAAATTTGTGGAGAAAAACCTCTGAAAAGGATTGGAAAAACTGGCTCAAAAATACTCTCCAAATCTTGGTGAAAACAATGCCTAAACCCCCAAATTTATAGGCTCAGAAAAACTAGCCGTTGGGGTCTGTCAGGCCTGTCGGTCGACCGTCCGGCCGACCGGCCAACGGTCTGAAAACAGTCATATTTCAGACCGTTGTGCCATCGGTTTGACCGGCCGGTCGACCGAGCCAGGATACAGAGAGCAAGTCTCTCTGTCCGGTCGGCCGCCCGGCCGGCCGGGGCCTTTCCAGAGAGCAGAGCTCTCTGGACGGTCGACCGGGTCGGTCGGCCGGCCCTCCTGCCAGAACTGGCTGTGCACGTCTGTGCACGTCGGTTGACCGGGTCGGTCGACCGGCTGAAGCCAGGTCAGGTCTGAAATAAGGATTAAAAACTTGGTCTTTTTGGCTCACTTAAAATCCCATAAAATACTGAAAAATATACAAAAATAGTTTTGATGTTATACTTTGATAAGCAAACATGCTTGCACAAAATCAAGGCATGTTACAAATGTTTTGAACTATTTTTGTAACTTGAAAAATATGGCTCAAATGAAAACTAGTATTTTTCTAAAACTTGTTTTCCAAACTTCTTCATGATACAAAAACAAGATATTTTGAATTCATTAAAGCATAGTGTGTATGGATATGATCCACTACACAATTAAGATGAAATATCTATGTTTTTGGCATTAAGCTCTAAATATGGTTTTGGTTTAAAACATGTATATAAGAAAACACCAAAAACCAAAATAGTATTCTTAAAAATGAAAGTCTTTTCTAAACTGAAAATTCTTTTATGAAAAGACATTTAAATCAAGAGTGTGTGTGTGATATGTTTTTGAGCAATCCACCAACTATTCTATCCTTTACATTTTATCTAAAAAATAAATCTTCTAAAAACTAAATCTTATACCTAGACACAAGTCTTGATCTTGAAGTCTTCCCTTGAAGTCTTCTCATCATCTAGACTTGGTCCAAAAGCAATCCAACGAGCTCGACTCCTCTTGAGTACTTGATGTGGTCTTGATGCATAGGCTCGTGAATCAACCGGTGCTAGCTCCAAAATGTGACTTTAAATCCTTTGTTGAAGCTCCACACCTACTAAGATCTTGATCATAAATCTGACACTAATTAAACACAAGATCATTAGTACTATAACTTCATGAGTTGATCATCATCAAAACTAGAGTGATGGGCCTTTGGGCCAACGATCTCCCCTTTTTGATGATGACAAAACTCATGAAGTTATATATGCATGGATTAAAGTAAAGCTTCAAAGAAGCTCCCCCTTAACTCATGCATAACAAATAAACAAATAGATATGCAATAAAGCTCATAAACATGTATGCAAATCTAGGAGATAAACATGCTACCAAGCATAAAACAAATCAAATTCTTTTTCTCCTATTTGCAAAACAAAATATATATGCATAAACAATCCTTTTTCACAAAACATGCATATAAATCCAAAATCTTTCTCCCCCTTTTTGTCAATCATCAACAAAGGGGTTGAAGTAAAAACAAAACAAATTTTTCTCCCCCTTTTTGTCCGAAACAAAGAACCAATGAAGGGGTCAAATCAAACATATCAATAAAAGGTTATATGCGATATACATTCATGAAGAGGAAGACGGTTAAGTAACTTCCCTACACATATACATTACATGAAAGAGGGATGACAAGCCCTAATTCACATAACGTATAATAAGTAATGCATAAGAGGAGATGTGAAGCTCCCCCTACACACGTGTACCACATAAAGAAGAGTTGTCAAGCTCCTCAATATACAATACACTCAACATGAATTTATATGTAGAAGAGATGTTAAGCTCTCCTTGCATATAGGCAATACAAATCAAAAATTTTGAATTTTTCTTATAAAACAAATCTTGAGATATCAAATAAACATGTTTTTTTTTAATTTTTGATACCAATTTTAAAACATAATGCATAAGCTTAAAAAGTTTGAAGTAAGCTTAGCATAAACAAAGTTTGTGCTTTTAAACATGTAAATCGATTTTAACTCAAGCACAAATACAAAACATATATATGTATGAAAAATGAGTACAATTGAAATTGATACATACATATATAAGAGAACAAATATGAGTATATACAAAAATAGAGTAAAATTGATACCAATTGAAAATATCCAATGATACCAATTGAAAATTAAGCTTAAGTGTATACATCATATAATCTACCACATGAAGAACTCGAACTAGTTAAATGAAAATGTTTGAAAACTAGTACGGAATCCTTCAATCAAGGAATAAAATAAAAATGGCAATAAGCTTAATATTCCTTTAAATGAGACAATATGAAAATCATCATAAATTTTGAAAACATAAAAATCACCAAAAAAAAATATTTATTTAAAAAAATTATATTCCAAGGTATATGTATGTTTTGACAACACAAGAAGTATACATACATATCCCTAAACACAATTGAGTCCATATATATAGATTTGCATGAAAGGCAAATGACTCAAGAGGTATCCATGTATATCTTAAAGTTTGGCAAAATAAACATATACATGAAATGAAAACACATGATCATAAAATAAATCCAAAAAGGGAATACAAGTTTAAAATGTAGGATTATCAAAACTAGGCTATACTAGCACACCAAATAGGCACAAATAAGCAATCAAACCCAACCATATATAGATTTATTTGTGACCCATAATATGTACAAGTATAAATCCTAGTGTTGACAAAAACTAACATTCAAACTAATATTCAATTCATGAAGCATCAAATCTTGAGAATACAAAAGAATTTATCCAATGGATTAAAAATAGGATCATGTGTATAACTTATAAACTAATTGAAGAATAAATAACTAGTATAAAATAGTTTTTGAACAACTAGTTAAAAATCCTTCAAATACATCAAATCATATGTTTTTCATAAAACATAACTAAGTACATAAAGATTTAATCACTCATGGTCTATAAAGCTCAAAATGATCATGAAACTAAGTCATGAAATAATAAATGAAGATGTGAGTGTTAAAAGATCATGTAAATAGCATTTTTATGAAAATAATCATTTAAGCTCAAAAAGATCATAAGTCACATTTTAATAATGAAAAACCATTTTTCATTAAAACACTAATCTTCATGATATATGTATGATTTATCCAAAACTAACAATACACATACATATCCCAAACATAAAAGAGTCTATCAAATGTATTTGCATGAAGGCAAGAGACTCACGGGTAAACATGTATATTTATTAGATTTGAATTAAAAATACATATCCATGAAGTAAAATCATAAAATTTGGCAAAGCATGTATAAATGAGAGAATCATCAAAACTAGCTTATACATGTGCATATAGTGGGTACAAATGAGCATGAAGTGCAAATATATATAAATCAAATGTAACACACTATTTGTACATGAATAATACAAGTTTTGATAAAAACTACATCTAAGCATGTTTTTACCACATGAAGCACATAAGAACACAAAACATGAACATGCTATGAATATGATATATGTAAAAAGCATGTACATAAAAAGTAGGAGTTTAGAGATTGATACCAACTCCAAAGCTCCAAGCATGGTGGTCTTTCCCACCAAAACCTCCTTGATAGCGGTGCTCCAAATATGTGTCCTTTTAGTTCAAGTGCACCCACCATCAAGGCACCAAATCTCTCACGTTTTGTGAGAGCCCTCACCTACATCAAATATACAAGGTGGGAATTTTGGTACCCATATTTTCTTGGGTCCTTTGGGGTTAGTCTTGTAAGGAACCCAAAATTTTTTATTATTAGCAAAATTAAAATGATGCAACTTGTCATAACAAAATTTTGCTAAATGGCCTTTGCGGCCACAATGTGTACATATGTACACCTTAGTATGCTTATGTGTAGGAGTGTGATCATGACGTGCAACATAAGCATATGCATGATGATGTGCATGATCATGTGGAGCTTGTTTCTTTAAAAACAAGGACTCCAATCTAGTGTGGTTAAATGCACATGAGCTCAAGGTAGAGCTCAAACTATCCATTTTATTTTTCAAAACATTTATCTCATTAGAGGTGGCATGTAAAGCATGATGAGATAAAGAATCATTTTTCTTTTCTTTTTCGAAACAAAATCTTTTTCTTTTTCACAAAATTTTCTTTTTAAAGACTTATTTTCTTGCAAAACAATTTCCTTTTGTTTTTCCACCAAAATCATTTCATTTTTCAAACTAGTGTTTCCTTCACATAAATCATTCAATTTTGAGAACAAGGAAATATTCTCATTTTTCAAATCTTTATTTTCTTTTTCTAAGCATGCAATGTTACTTCTAAATGAATCATGTTCGATATGCATGCAATCAGGTTTCTTTTTCAAATTTTTATTATCTTTCTTAATCATGTCATATTTCTCAAGCAATAGTTGACAAAAAGAAGTGAGCTCATCATATGACATGTCTTCATCATCTAACTCGGATTCGGTGTTTACCTCAAGGGGGTTATCCCCTTGGACCATATAGCACTTGTTGGAGATGTCGCTTCCAACATCCGAGTCACTCCCCGCATAGTATTGATCATTTTTGCCAAGGGAGAGGAGGGTGTTCCAAACTATAAAAGCCAAATCAAGATTAGCAACCCTAGATAAATAAACATCATTTAGGGTAGATCTTAAAGCATGTAGGGCTTTTGCATTAGCCTCAAGATTCTTACCATTTAAACAATATGCATTATTAGTTGTGGCAAGATAGACATGAATGCCTAGGGCTTTGAGGTACAAAGACATCTTAACCTTCCAAATTTGGATGTTAAGAATGTCAAAAGTGGGTGGTGACATGAAGTCCATGGTGTGTGTACAAAATATTGTGATTAGCCTAAAAATGAGGATCTTTAACTCTAGGTTGTAAGACCCAAATCAGAGTACCAAGCTCTGATACCAATTGTAAGTTCACCTAGAGGGGTGGTGAATAGGTGATGGCTAATCTAAAGGTCACTTAATGCCAAATAATGCGGAAGTAAAAACTTTTATGACCTAAACTAAACTATTACACTAAACACCACGTATAACACAAGAGTGTTGCCGAATTCCCCGTGAAGGACTCTGGACAAACTCCTCTAGATTCCCCTAGATAAGGGTTGAGGTGCCGCGTTGGCTCTCTTGGTTAAATACAAGTGTTAGCAAACAACCCAAGCATATATCAATAGGAGCATAAATGTATATCAAGCATATAATGATAAACACAATAAAAGTATGCAAGATATAAACAAAAAGACAAATAGAGAGAGAGAGAGCAATTGCAAATACAAGGGATTTGTTTCGAGGTTCGAGCACACTTGCTCTACATCCCCGCCTTCGACACACGAAGGATTTCCACTATGCATGATCCCAATGGATCTCTTCTTGGTGCCGCAACACCTACAATCCCTCGGACTCCCTAGTCCCGTACACACGCAAGCCCCACAAGCTTGCCGAGGCCGCACCTCAAACCAAGAGTTCACAACCGAACTCTAAACCACCACGAGCACACTTGCCCGTTTCCTCAAAGTACAAGAATGAAATCTCTTGGTGATCTAAACACTTTGATCACCAATAAAAGCTCTCACTACAACACTCCTACAGAATGAATAATCAATGGATGCTCAAATGTAGTGTGAGAAAACTAGGAAGAGAATGGTGGAGGAAAATTCAAAGAATCACTTTAAACACTCTTGATAAAATCTTCCCTTTTGATAGGAAATATTTGCTCTCAAATTTGTGGAGAAAAACCTCTGAAAAGGATTGGAAAAACTGGCTCAAAAATACTCTCCAAATCTTGGTGAAAACAATGCCTAAACCCCCAAATTTATAGGCTCAGAAAAACTAGCCGTTGGGGTCTGTCAGGCCTGTCGGTCGACCGTCCGGCCGACCGGCCAACGGTCATATTTCAGACCGTTGTGCCATCGGTCGACCGGCCGGTCGACCGAGCCAGGATACAGAGAGCAAGTCTCTCTGTCCGGCCGGCCGCCCGGCCGGCCGGGGCCTTTCCAGAGAGCAGAGCTCTCTGGACGGTCGACCGGGTCGGTCGGCCGGCCCTCCTGCCAGAACTGGCTGTGTACGTCTGTGCACGTCGGTCGACCGGGTCGGTCGACCGGCTGAAGCCAGGTCAGTCTGAAATAGGGATTAAAAACTTGGTCTTTTTGGCTCACTTAAAATCCTATAAAATACTGAAAAATATACAAAAATAGTTTTGATGTTATACTTTGATAAACAAACATACTTGCACAAAATCAAGGCATGTTACAAATGTTTTGAACTATTTTTGTAACTTGGAAAATATGGCTCAAATGAAAACTAGTATTTTTCTAAAACTTGTTTTCCAAACTTCTTCATGATACAAAAACAAGATATTTTGAATTCATTAAAGCATAGTGTGTATGGATATGATCCACTACACAATTAAGATGAAATATCTATGTTTTTGGCATTAAGCTCTAAATATGGTTTTGGTTTAAAACATGTATATAAGAAAACACCAAAAACCAAAATAGTATTCTTAAAAAATGAAAGTCTTTTCTAAACTGAAAATTCTTTTATGAAAAGACATTTAAATCAAGAGTGTGTGTGTGATATGTTTTTGAGCAATCCACCAACTATTCTATCCTTTACATTTTATCTAAAAAATAAAATCTTCTAAAAACTAAATCTTATACCTAGATACAAGTCTTGATCTTGAAGTCTTCCCTTGAAGTCTTCTCATCATCTAGACTTGGTCCAAAAGCAATCCAACGAGCTCGACTCCTCTTGAGTACTTGATGTGGTCTTGATGCATAGGCTCGTGAATCAACCGGTGCTAGCTCCAAAATGTGACTTTAAATCCTTTGTTGAAGCTCCACACCTACTAAGATCTTGATCATAAATCTGACACTAATTAAACACAAGATCATTAGTACTATAACTTCATGAGTTGATCATCATCAAAACTAGAGTGATGGGCCTTTGGACCAACAAACCTGTCAAATACAAAAAAAATGACACAGAGGTTGGGGGATTGATCCCTCCTTAACCTGCAAAAAAAAAAAAAAAAAAAAAGAAAGAAGACCACAGGGATTTAGACAAACCCTCTGGATGGGTTAAGAGTAATAAACCACACAAACTGAAGGGTTAACAATTCTGCCTCTTCAAACAGCTTAGTAGATAATCGTTCTATCTTCACAACAATTTCTTGATGACCAGTGCTCTATCTGAACACTCACATGTGCCCACGATTCCATCAATCTTTTTAAACAATAAGCAAACAAATATAACCTTTCATTTTATCCTGTCTTTAAAATGGGTTATCTAACCCTTAATCATCCCTCTCTGTAACTCGTTTGCAAATGATGACTTAAGATTCAGACGTCTTCCTTTTGAATTACAATAAAGCATCTATGAAAGGTGCCAAAAAGTTATGGAAAAGTATGTCATTGAGAAATCTAGAAATCTGTAACCTGCCAAAACTTAAAATAGGAGCATGCAAAATTTGGTTATTATTTAGGGGGAAAAAATAGGATTCGTCTCATCAAATTAGTACTAGTATTTTAAAACAAAGCCTCCAACTAGAAATAAGGTTTAGTTGAAGTTGTTTGTAGCACTATCAAAGCAACCTTCAACATTAAGAACTTTCAGTTGTGCAGAAATCAAGAGTTTGTTTGTGTGCGCACGCACGTGGAAAGGCATATAAGCTGCCAGTGTAGGAATTTCCTCAAACTGCAGCTGAAAACACCTCGACCATCCTAATGGATGACCTATATCATTCATCAAGGTCTCCATGTCCTACACATGGATGAAAAAAAAATATTGTTGTTAAATTCCCCGTCCGATTTGATTCCAATCATTTTAATTTTGATTTGCTCAATTTAAATCCAATCGATTTTTTTTCTTCAACTTACATGAGAGTTGACTTTAAAATCTGTTCATTAGAATACATAGTCTGTGGAACACCCATAATTATATTATCACAAGCTTTACCTGCTGTGATATATCAATACTTGTAATGATATGTAGTGGACCATGTTGAGTGCATAGCATAATGTAAAATCAATGTATTGCAAGTAGGTCTTTGTTTTCCGAACTTTTGCGCCCTTTTCAGATTCTTTTCTAGATTTTGCAAATTCTGTATTTTTTGATTCGATCAAACTTGGCGTATTATTTGAAAGAAAAAAAAAGTTGATCCGTTTCCATATTAGGTTTTGGTGCTTGAATGACCCGTTTTGATTATTCCGAGCAAAGATTCGAGTTTCGCGAAGACTGAGTTTTGTGATTGTTGTCATCCTTTCAGGTGATTTTCTTAGCCAAGTTTTTGGTTGATGTGGAATTAACTTTCATGCAGGGGCTCTTTGTTTTCGGTTGCTTCTGTTAATTTAGTTTCAATTTTAATTTTCCGTTTGAATGCTCTGATATCTGGGTTAGTATAAGTTAACCTTCTATACGTATCTGGCATGCACGAAAGTTATTACAGTTTGATAGGTTGATATTACTATAATCTTTTACTTGAAGATAGTATCAGAGTGGTAGATAAGTTTATCTGTATCCTGAAGTTGAGTCCCTGATGCTCAAATAATAAGGATGGGTTGTGTCACTTTGCCTATTTTTGTATTTGATTTATCTATTATATATGATTTGTTATCTGATACTGAAAATTAGGAATCTCACCTTTTAACTCCATCCCAATTTGAATAGCTTCGAGAGAATAATATTAAGCTTGCAGGGCTTGAGTATTCTGAAGTTCTGGCAGTATCAGAGATTTCGCCATGATCCTTATGAATGATCCATTCGGCTAACCTTGCAGGGCTTGAGTATTCTCTAATATTTCATCTACAGTTGGGTTATCATTCAGAAGTCTATATTCAGAATTCTCCATGGTTGTTCTATATTCTTGGCTACGTCTTTCAGAGATTGCAACGCCCTGTTGACACTTAAAAAAGACAAGATTCTTATTGGTCCGAACAATGTCTAAACTTGTTGACATTTACAAAAGACAAGTGAGAGACGAGCTGAAGACCAGCTTTCACCCATCTCCGAGGGACAAGGAAGCAACTTGGACTCCACTGATCCAGCAAGCAGACAGTGAACCCGGATTGTTTCTAAACAGACCTCAGCAGGTCTAAGGTGCTAGCACTTAGCGTCGCATGAGCCCAAAGGGATAGCCTCGCTTGAGAGGCTAATATCACTCGACTTCGCCTCGAAGCCATCCAAAGCCTCGCCAGGAAGCTAACTCGCAACTTCGCCACAGAGGACTTCCAGCTCCGCCAAAGGGTTTCTTTCGGACTTCGCCAGAAGCTGCCTCTAGCTCCGCTACGAGCTCAATGCGGGCAGCTCCGCCATTGGTCTGCTATGGTCAACCTTTGACCAATCAAATCTCCGGATGAGATCGGATCCAATCAGATCAAATCCAATTAAGATCAAATCAGAGATCAAATTTGGCAGTTGATTGCCACAATCTCTTGACTCTCCTAAAACGAGTAAGAAGATCAGGGGAAATCCTTCAACGATATGGAAAGGATCAAGAAGATCAACCGACCTGCCAATCCTAGCTTCGCAGAAGCCGATCTTAGCCTCGCAGCAAGGCTACTTTCCGAATTCAAACAGATTCGATTCAATCTGTTTCTATATTTTCAAGGGACGATTATACCCTTGCTTTCCCTATAAATAGCCCATCAGGGGTACAAGGGAGAGGGCCAGATTTTCTGAGAAGACTCCACAAGCAGAGACTTCTTCAAAAAGCACTGTGTGCTCTCGAATTCAGAGATCTTTTAGAGAATTGCTTTCTCTATCCAGGGTGTTGATACCCTAACGTCGTCCTTCCTCTCAAGGAATCTCCGGAACCAGGCGAGAAGGAATTCCTAATTGAAGGCGATCTTGAGAAGCAGCAAGAGGGTTCTACCAACCTTCTATTCTCTGATTCCCGGAACCAGGCGAGAAGGGAATCTCATCGCTCGCATCGTCAAAGGGACAAAGTGGTCGCGCGCTGACCAGACTCCTATCGGCACACTTCTCCAGAATCTCTGAGGAGATCTACTTGTAATCTTTTTAAGAATACTTGTAATTTAGCTCCTCAAACTCTTTTTTGTAAGTTTTTCCCCTTTGCAAACATAATGGAAAACAAGATGGAGACTCCGCTGGGGAACTCATTCTCCACTGCCGAGAATCAAGTGTCGCAATGCGACGAACAGACCCTCGGGTCTAATTCTGAATTCAGAAAAGCCGGTGCAGCCAGAGTCTCTCAGGCTAAATCTTCAAGGAAAGTCTCTGCGGAGACAGAAAAGGTTCTCTGCGAACCTACTGCGGTTCTCTGGCGCAACAAGGAAGCACGTCCGCAGTCTGATTCCTTTGCTTGTGAGAACATGGTGGTTCAGTTCGATCAAGGAAGATTTGAAGAAGTCCTCTCTGGGGGTGGCCCAATGCTTCGAGCACGGAAGCATAGGAAGGTTTCCACGACCAAGGTTTCAAGCAGAAACCGGAAGCAGAATTCTGCCAACACCCCTCAGCCTCGCGTGTGGCTAATCAGGTTCCTTGCGAACCTAAGTCTCCTCTGCCAAGGCGGGTATGGAAGCCTAAACAGAAGTCTCCAACCGAAGCTTCAGGCGTAGCTACGCCTAAACCGCGCCTCTCTCGCGAAGAGAAAGGCAAGATGCCTGTCTGCTCCAATCATAAAGTCAAGACGGCAATCATATCGTCGCCCAATTCAAGAGCAGCAATGCCTTGTGCCAGCATCGTTCTTATGAGCGAAGCTACTGTACCACAGCATACTCACTGCGTCCATGGCCGCGAGGCTAGGGCCAGAGTGTTATCTAAGGTAAATCCCCTTTGCAGCGGCATAGTGGGTAAAGCACCACAGCGTGCTCCGCTCTCCAGTTCGTCAAACATTAAGCTCGCACCTGTTGGCAAAGCTAGAACTGAAGTACTATTCAGTGCTAATCCCTTCCGCAGGGATAAGAGGAACGGAACATCATCCTATGTACGCTCTAGAAAGGCCTCTCCACAGGATTATGTAGGCTCCCATGGGCCTGACTTGCGGGAATTCTTGGCGAACAAGCGGAAGTCGGTGTCTTTCCGAACTACTTCCCCCTGTTGTCAACAAAGGGGATGCCAGCTGGTGACAATCCATTCAGCTCGTTGCCGGTCACGACGAATCCTCGCCACTCCTCCATGCCGGCAATCAGTCTTTGATCGGCTGTCTGTACATCTCCCTATGAAGCATCGCAGAAGGAGCACCTCACGAGATCCAGCCTCCGCATCCGTCAACATGACTGGGAGAGGACGAGAGTTACGCGGAGGAAGTCAAACATCTGACGACACCCGCAGCTTCCCAGATCCAGACTACAGCCCAGGCTTAGGCGAAGTCTTGGTGCATGAAGAAGGTGTCTTCCGAAACACCAGATCCAGGGTGGCGATACCCTACAGTTACGAGCAGCCTTCTTCCTCGACAGCCCTAGCCTCGTCACAGCCTAGGAGATCACTCCAATCATCGGACGAAGAAGATGAAGATAGTGGGTATGCCTCTTCGGCGACAGTTAGCTCGGTGCGAACAGACAGAGCATCAGTCAATATGGCTGATAACGTCAACAACGACCTTCGTCGGCGCCTGGAAGCTCAGGAGCAAACTTCCAGAACCCAGCAAGAAGCCTTGGATAATATTCAACAGATGCTTGCTCGACTCCTCAGCAATCGGAATGACAACGATGCCGGGAGCAATCACGATGAGGAGGAACACTTCAGCAATGAGCAGCCAAAGCCGGAGAAATCCAAGGAGGGTTCTTCCTTAGACGCCGAAGTCCTTAAGGGCCTCCAAGCTCAAATCGCATCCCTAGCTCAGAGGGATGAATTAAAGAAGGTAGGGGCAGTCCGTCCTTATCCGCTGGAGTGGGATTCGGTGCCATATCCACCGAAGTTCAAACCACCAACGTTGCATACCTATGATGGAAAGAGCTCGCCAAATCAGCACATCTACTATTTCCGGTCTCAGACTGGTAATGTTATAAGCAATGACGCCATCATGGCTAGGCTATTCATTGGCACCTTAAGGGGGTGGCATTTGACTGGTTCCGAAGTCTTCCCTCGGGCTCTATCTACTCTTGGATCGACCTGGAAACTCGGTTCCTCTCTCGTTTCTATGAGGACGATACCGAAGTGACCATGGACAAGCTCCTCTCCACTGTGCAGAGGAAGGGCGAATCTGTCCGTGACTACATTGAACGGTTCAGAAATTTATCCTTGATGTGCCCAGCAGGGATGCCATTACCCATGCTCTTACAGACATGCAGACACAACTTCTTAGACCAAGTGGAAGCTCGCATGGGGGCTGTCAAAGCCCACACTTGGAAGGAATTGGTCGAACAAGCAGAGATAGCCGAGAAGTCGGCTAAAAAGTTCGAACCATCCGCCCCTAGAGGCAAGTGGGGGATGAACAACAAAGGGCGTTGCGACCTACCGCAATCTTCTCAAGCTAAAGGCAAAGAGACTATGTCTGTGGAGTTATCCGGAGATGTGCAGTCGAAGGCCAAGAAGAGCGGCTTCAACAATCAGGAGCCTAAGTTCCCTCCAAAGCAGTACTCCTTCAAAGACGATCAGGTGGTCACGATATTCCATCTGCTCCACAAAGGGAACAAAATGAAACTGCCAGATGCTCGGCGTCCCAATGAGATAGGGCGCACAAACGACCCTAAATACTGCCTCTACCACAGGATGATCCACCATCCTACTGACAAGTGTTATGTCCTCAAGGACAGAATACAAGCCCTGATCGATGCCGGGGTTCTGACATTAAAGACGGAGCAGAAGAAAGTCACTGCCAATATGGTGACTCTTGAGTTCGGCAGCACCCAAAAGGTCACAGTTCCTGACGGGACCTATCCAACCCCTGCGCCACGGTTGGAAGTCAAGCATCCTTCAGCAACAACTCAAAACAATAAGGGTCTTGTTCCCTTAACATTGGAGACAGGGGAAGTCATGTGGGTACACCCGGACCTCGTCCAAGACGTACAGCGGGATTCAAAGGAGCCCAACTCAAAGGGCAAGTCTTGCAATGTCATCTCCATCCTGCCAGACGACGGCAATCTTACATCGGCTTCCCTCAGTGATTCAGAAGGAGAAAAGCTTGCTTGTACGGCACAAGCCGATACGCCTCAACAGACGGGCACCCGATCCGAAAAAATCATACTTGAGGCAGTATGAAAAGTCTACTGACGGGATACAACAGCAAACGACGTCAGTACCAATGTCAGCATCCACTCCAATTCCAACTAAGGGAAAAGAGAGGCCTAAGGAGGTACGATTCGACCACGTGTTGAAGAAACCACCAGGCCAAGGGTTTGATACGCCCTTTCGGTTTGACATATTGGCTCAACTGGCCAATATCCCAGCTCGTATCACTATACACGAGCTCCTTCGCCTCTCAAAAGAGACAAGAGAAGCACTCAGGGATGCGCTAGCCAATTCAGAATCCTTTCTGACATGCATGCCTGAGATCCCTAACGACGACGTTCAGTCTCCTTGCCCAGAATGTCATCATACACAATCCAAGGTGCCCGCTATTACATTCACGGCGGAAGATATGCTTCTCAAAGACAACAAGCACGATCGACCTCTGTACTACACCGGATATATCGGTTCAACGTGCATCGAAAGAATACAAGTCGATCCGGGGTCCGCACTCAGTATCATCCCCAAAAGGCTTCGGTCCGCACTCAGTATCATCCCCAAAAGGCTTCTTTACTTCCTCGGCATACCACTGTACAGGTTGTCCGCAACCACTACTACAATATTCGGTTTCAACGACGGGAGCAGTCATCCACTGGGGAAAATTCGACTCCGTTGCAGAATCGGGAGCCTGAAGTCAGAAGTGACATGCTATGTCATTGACGCTGACACATCATATAACCTGCTGCTGGGACGGCCATGGATCCATGCCAACTGGATCGTTCCCTCTACTCTGCACCAATGTTTCAAATATGTTGAAGACGACGTGACAGTGCGAACTGTCTTTGCTGAAAAGCAACCATTCAAAGGGGTGAAAAATTACTTCACTGACGCTCTCCTGTATCAAGAGGCCGGTGAAACACCCAAAGATCCATTGCCGGACGATGATGAAAGTGGCAATGAGGCGGATTCAGAATCCGAAGCAGGCATGCCAGCCATTCTGATTGGTGAACCAATTATAGCATGTCTCAATAATCCCCAATGTAATACTCCTTCAGAAGATGAAGGTGAATAGGTAATTAATGAAAATATTTCTTTTGATTATCCCGCGAGTATTGGGTCGGTTAAATCCATTACAGATGGCTCTCTGCATATGCCCTTACATAAGCCGAGTGCGGCCAGCACACTATGGAAGCTATGGAAGGGGCCACACTGGTGATCCCTCCGTCCAAACAAGGGCAGTTACCGATAATCTTCGGTAGAACCCAACCACGGGGACCTACAGTTGCAGATTCAAGTTCAGGTTCAGATACTCCACAGTTCTTCCAGTACGCGCAGCCGGCACGTCACATTATGAAGAAAATGGGATATAACTTGAAGCATGGAATGGGCCTGAACTTTGGAAAGGAAGGCGCAGCTTGATGCGTAATTTTGTCCCAAAAGGGAAGCCTGCAAATTACTATGATAGTACACGCAGGGGGTTAGGGTATGTTACACCCACATCATCAAAAACAGTTCAAGCCAAGGACGATGGATCAATTCCATCACATTCGGCCTCATCCTCCGAGTGGGACTCGGATATCAGTGTAGGAGGAATGTTCGAAGACCTCACTGTCAATATGACTTCAAGCAGTCAATTAGAGCCTACAGAAGCTATTGATGAGGAGCCATGGGCCCAGCAATTAAACCTCCAGTGGGAAAAGCGATTCGAACTACGCGAACCACCTACTGAAGACAAGGTGATGCAGGTCAACCTGGGAAGTCAAGATCATCTCAAACCCATCTTTATAAGCGAGAGCCTATCACTTATAGAAAAGTAAGAATTGATAATGCTCATAAAAGAGTATATAGACGTCTTCGCATGGAGCTACGAAGACATGCCCGGACTTGATCCACAGGTCGCTATGCACCGTCTAAACATCAAGCCTGACGTCAAGCCAGTCAAGCAGCAACAACGTCGGTTTCGCCCGAACATTATGGAAGCTATTGAAGCCGAAGTTCACAAGCTCATTGCATGTGGCTTCATCCGGGAGGAACAACATCCAGATTGGGTAGCCAACATCGTCCCCGTCCTCAAAAAGAACGGGAAAATACGGATCTGCATCGACTATCGTGAAATCAACACGGCCTGTCCTAAAGACGAATTCCCACTGCCCATCACCGACGTCATGATTGACAACACATGCGGGTTCGAAAGGATGTCTTTCATGGACGGCTTTTCAGGGTACAACCAGATTAAGATGTATCCCGACGACGAGAAGCATACTTCGTTCCGAACACCATTGGGGTATACTGCTACACTGTAATGCCCTTCGGACTGAAGAACGCCGGAGCAACCTACCAGCGGGCAATGAGTACGATCTTCCGCGATCATCTCCGAAAAACGGTGGAGTGCTATGTCGACGACATTGCCGTCAAAAGCCGCAACAAGAATGAACATCTTCGCGACCTGAGAACGATGTTCGACATAATGCGGGCTCATCAACTGAAAATGAACCCGACAAAATCCTTCTTGGGAGTGTCAAGTGGCAAGTTCCTTGGGTTTATTGTCACATCAAAAGGGATTCATCTTGACCCAGACAAAGTCAAAGCCATCCAGAGCATGTATCCACCAAGGAACCTCAAAGAGCTCAGGGGCTTGTATCAGAGCCTAGGTTTCACACCTGGTGTGGGTAACCATCTGGGTCAATCTTCGGGCTCTTACCAACAGTACAAGCAGATTCAGATTAACTGATCTGTATCTGAATTTGGGATTCCAGCAACGAGTACAAGAATACCATGACCTTGACAATTCATTCCTTGATTCGTTTGTATTCCTTCCTTCCTTCTAGATGCCAACCAGAACATCTGATTTCCTTCTCGCTTTTCTTGCAACGTCTTGTTTTCCATCCATTCGGATTAGTTCACTATCATACTTTTCATCCCCAGTTCCTTATAGATATCAGAGTGTGCAGCGGAAGTGTCGTGGACCCGTCACCTTTCGGCCTTGGGGTTGAAAATTTTGTTCTCACACCTGATTGAAATTGCGAGGACGCAATTTTTGTAAGGTAGGGAGAAATGTAACACCCTGATGCCCGGTGTACGTATCACCGTATCTGTACGCGATACGACGTAAAAAAAATTGATTTGACCTCTGTAGTAGTCCGATTGAGCCGATTTCAGTTTCTAAAATTATTTTCTAATATTCTAGATTTTTCAGGATTTTCTGGAAATTTTCTGGATTAATTTGGAAAATCTCCGTAGTCGGTGTCGACCGATACCGATAACCGGCCTTCCGATTTTTATTTCACAAACGGAGTATAATTTGGAGAATCGGCTTTCACCAGATGTCTTAGAATCGTATTATCTACGTCCGGGTATTTTTGGGGATTTTTCGGAATTTATCGAAATCCGGGCCAAACCAGTGTCGCCCGTATCGGCGCGACACTCCGGGATTTTTAATTGGCAAATCGGATTGAGTTTTGACAAACCGTCTTCATATTACGTCTCAGGAGATTTTTCTCTATTTTCTTTAATTTTTGGGCATCGTTCGGAGTTAGTCAAAATTTGACCCTATTAAAATAATATTAAATTAATTATTTTAATTCATTTTCTTTTTCTTTTCTCTGCTCCAATCCTCCAGCGACTTCTCCCCCACCGACCTCCTGTAGCCAACCGCCTCTCTCCCCTTTATATCCCTCCTTCTCTCTCTCTTCTGAATTAAAAACCCATCCCCTCACTCTCTCCCTCTCTCTCATTCTCTGGTCGCACCGCCGGCGGGGCGGAGCCGCCGGCGGTGGCGCGACGCCGGCGGGGCTGGCCACCGCCAGCCCCTGCCTCAGCCCTCTCTCCCTGTCAAGGCCCTCTCTCTCCTCCTCTCTTTATCTCTCGCTCTCTCCCTCCCTGTGCATGGGCCCAGGCCGCCCCGGCGGCCTAGCGCCGCCGCCGGCCGTAGCCGGCCGCCGTGGCCGCGCGGCTGCGCGGCCAGGCACAGGGCAGCAGCAGCTGCCCTGTTTCCCCTCTTTCCTTCTCTCTCTCTCTCTCTCTCTCTCTCTCTCTCTCTCTGTGGCTTGCTCGGCCGGACCGCCGCCGGCGGCCCGGACCGCCGCCGGCGGCCCGGACCGCCGCCGGCGGGTCTACCTCGTCGCCGGCCAGCTCTGCTGGCCGGCCATGGCGCACAGTCACAGCCAGCAGCAACTCTGTTGCTGCTGCTGCTGGTTATTGTTGGGTTCGGGTATGAACCCGAACCCAATAGCCTATTGGGTTAATCAAAAACCCACTACCCTAAACCCATTAAACCCGTTACCCATTTACCCATTACTTCAAGTTATGGGTTTGGGTCGTGGATCCAAACCCGACCCATTAACAGTCCGAACCCGCTCCAAAATCTATTACAGTGTTCGGGCGATATCTGGAGCATCCGGACTCCGATTCAGGCGATTCTGGATTCGTTGCGATAGTGGGAACGAGAGCTACAGTCCTGTAGCCAGTTTGTGAGTGTTTTCCTTTTCTAAATTTTATTTTTTTATTTATGTTTGATTGTTATAGTTACAAAATCGTAATTATGGGTTAAATAATAGAACTGTTAAATTCCTAACTTAACTTGAGAAACGGCATGTGTTATAAACCGAGACATTTAGCTAGATGATCAATTCAAGAATCACTAGATACTGTCACTGCATGGATAACTAGGATGGTTCCACACTAATGCTACATGGACACGAAGACACGCGTACTTCAGTATGCGAGGTCTTGTCACTATTCCACTGTCACACTTACTGACTCACTGGTACACTAAACACCGTAGTGCATGTAGATATCGGTTATACCTCTCACTCTTACCTAGATACTTAGATTCATGTACACAAATACACATAGATGTACACTGGTACACAGCTAGACCAATGCACGGACTACCGCATTTCATATTATGTCATGTCTACATATTACTGTTACACCTGCATGTCATGTTTACATATCACTGTTACACATGCATGCATTTCATCTACATGTCACTGCTACACGTGCATGTCATGTTTATATATCACTGTTACACATGCATGTCATGCTTCCCTGTGACTCATGCTTATATAGTTTCTCTATCTTCTTGTCATACGGATCACCATGATTATTACATGTATTATTGTTCCATGCTCCCGTATTCATGATATATGATTGTTGCCTGTTACTGATACGGGTATTCTTGTTACTGGACATGCGAGCTGTTGATATGCGATATGTGGGAAGCCCACATCTATTGTTCCCGTTCTCGGTATATTGTTCATGATATCTTGTTCATGTTATATTGTTCCTGATTCTTGTTATATTGTTCTACGCTATCAACAGAGCTCAGGTCCAGTTATCATGTTACCCGTATCATGTACAGTAGTTATTCTTGTTACTTTGTATACTTGAGATAATAGGTCATAGAGCTAACTGGGGTATGGGGGAGACTTGACGGTTGATTAGATCTTATCGGGTGATGTACTGGATCCATATTGTTTTCCCACTGCAGGGGACGGTAGGAGGGCTGCCTACCAATTGCTCCATGAGCTCTTGTTACTTGATTCATGCTCCCCTCTTAGCGGAGGGCCCTGGTCCTGGCAGCCAGGGGCTTGTTTAAGGCCGTGATCCCGGGTATGCACGGGATACATCCACCCGATAAGAACTCCTCGACCACGGGTTTCCAATTAACATAATAAAACAGTATACATAGTAGTGACATCGGGAACACTTGTTATTTGGTTACTTTCTCGTTTGGATAATGGTACCCGTAGGCCATGTCTGGATGGGTTCGACTGGAGTGCGGGCTCCAGTATGAACTGCCAGTGGTATGGGACACTGGAAGAGAGTGATTAAAATATCAGGTGGTACTGATTGCTACTATTGTATCAATCACATGACTTGCCTCAGACATGTATGCTATTGTTGTACTTGACTTACCTGATACATGTTACTGTTCCTGTCATTTTGTCTACTATCATGTTCACTGTGATCTTGCTTACTTGTACTATCCATGTTCATGTTATTGTATCCGCTATCATGTTACTTGTAGACTTTGCTACACTACTTGATACTGATTACACTTCATATGGTGACACACTACTCATGCTCATGTATACCTTGCCTCATAAACATTCTGTTATGTATTGCTTATATGATACCTAGAGTCAACACAGTAGCATGTTCATATTGCATATGTCCACCTGCATATTCATTTACATCACTACCATGTTCACTGCTATTACGTCACCGTAGATAACATTATTTATTATATAAACTAGATATGATTAGAGTCATGACCTGATGATAACCGACTAGGTAGTGATGATACTAAAAGATGATATGCTTTTATATCTCTACTGCTTCCTATATGCTTATGAGAGAATATCACTTGTACCACATCATGTAGTATATATTAGTATCGTGCCTGTATTACTATTATATATTACTGCCTCCTTCAGTTTTACCACTCACTAGGTCGCTTTCTGACGACCCTGGGTTTGCATGCCCAGATTGGAGATCCGAGTTACGATAGCTTCAGAGAGTGCCTTGGAGTCACATGGGAGATTCCGCATCAGGACTCTTCATAGGTATTTTAGTGCTTTATGTCTGTTATCTTATTTATCCTTGTTTTCATATCTGATATGATCGCTGACCTCTTTCTGCAGGTATTCTTGTACTGCTTTCATGCTGGACCTCATATCTATATGGGAGGTATTGTACTGTACTGAGGCTTAACGTACGCGTGAGGTTGTTTTCACCTCGCGTATGTACGTCGCCATAACGTCTCCGTATCCTTGGGATCGGGGCGTTACAGCTTGCAAGGCAGGCTGGCTTATATCAGAAGATTCATTGCAAATCTCTCAGGCCGCTGTCAACCGTTCACCCGACTCATGAAAAAGGGTGCTTCCTTCGTATGGGATCAAGCTTGTCAGGAAGCTTATGAAGACATCAAGAGGTACCTCACAAAGCCTCCAGTCTTAGTGGCCCCTACATCAGGGAAACCATTCTTGCTTTATGTAAAAGCTATGGACTACTCCCTCGGTGCCCTCCTCGCTCAAAAGGACGACAATGGCCACGAGCAGGCCATTTATTATCTGAGCAGAACTCTCATAGGAGCGAAATCTCGCTACAACCCTATCGAGAAAGAGTGTTTAGCTCTCGTCTTCGCTGTTCAGAAGACACGACATTATTTGGTCGGCCAGACCATACATGTCATCTCCAGAGTAAACCCATTGCGTCTTCTTATGACGAAGCCAGGATCATTGAATTCAAGATTGGCTAAGTGGGCACTTCTTTTGTCTCAATACGACATGATCTTTACCCCTCAGAAGGCGGTTAAAGGTCAGGCCCTTGCAGAGTTCTTGGCTGCTCATCCAGTTCCGGAACATTCAAAACTTCACGAGGATATTCCAGATGAAGTCTTCGACTCCAATGTAACCTCAGAGGAGGAAGTGTGGCAGATGTTCTTCGATGGAGCATCACGAATGGGCCCTAAAGGCAAGATTATTGCCGGAGTGGGGGTTGTGTTTATCTCCCCGCAGAACCATGTTCTTCCCAGAGCATTTTCTTTGACAGAATCATGCTCCAACAATGTAGCAGAATATAACGCTCTGCTCATCGGTCTTCAACTCGCCCATGGAATGGGGGTACGCTACCTCGAAGCTTATGGCGATTCAAAACTGTTCATCAATCAGGTTAAAGGCGAATACGAAGTCCGCCATGAGGACTTGGTGCCTTATTACCACACGGCCGTTGAATTGGCCAACCTATTTGAAGGTTTCTACATCGGGCACGTGTCTCGATCTCAGAATACCAAGGCGGACTCTCTTGCTGCATTAGCAACGACAATAGCCTTGCCAGCCGACACCGAGTATCACCTCACAGTCGCAACTCGACATCTTGTATGCTCTAAGCATATGCTAAGAACTCGAGAAGTCTATAATGTCTCCACCGATTTTGAGCCGAGAGATTGGTGCTTTTCTCTCATTGACTATGCTTTGCACGGTCTGCTTCCAGACGATCTTAAAGAAGCGGCATCTATCAGACGAAGGTCTCTCCGTTTCTACTACAATCCAACTCTGAAGACACTATACCGTCGTTCATATGACGGTGTCCTCCTCCGTTGCCTTTCTCATTCAGAGGCACAGGAAGTACTTGAAGAAGCACACAACGGCATTTGCGGAGCTCATCAGCTAGGTCCAAAGCTTAAAGACAGGTTGCATAGGCTTGGATATTATTGGCCAACTATGATAGCCGATGTCATCCAATATGCGCGAAGGTGTAAAGCGTGTCAGATTCATGCGGACTTCATACACCAGCCTTCGGAGTTGCTCCACCCGACGGTTGCTTCATGGCCATTTGAAGCATGGGGAATTGACGTCGTAGGGCCAATCAGCCCCCCTTCGACAAGCGGTCACCGGTTTATCTTAGCAATAACCGATTACTTTTCAAAGTGGGCAGAGGCTATATCATTAGCCGAAGTCAAAACCTCTAATGTGGTTAACTTCATCAAACACCACGTCATCCATCGATTTGGTGTCCCTAGGCGGATCATCCACGACAATGGTCCCCAATTCATAAGCCAAGTGTTCTATCGGCTCTGCGATAAATACCGAATTCAGAATGTGGCTTCAACCGCCTACAATCCTGCCGCCAATGGCTTAGCGGAAGCATTCAACAAGACGATCATCAAGCTACTCAAGAAGTTCGTCTCCTCGAATAAGCGGGATTGGGATAAAAAGCTCGGTGAATGTCTCTGGGCCTACCGAACCACGGTTCGGACACCGACAGGCAATACGCCTTTTTCCCTGGTATATGGGTGCGAAGCGGTCCTCCCATTGGAAATCCAGATGCCATCATTGTGGGTAGCTCTAATTACTAAAGTCACATCAGAAGACAATGATCGGTTGCGTCTTCAAGAGCTCGAAGCCCTAGATGAGAAGCGGCTACAAGCGCAGCAACATATTGAGCTATATCAAGCTCGAATCTCAAAAGCCTTCAATAAGAAGGTCAAACAGAGAGTCTTCCAAAAAGGAGACCTGGTTCTAGCCGTCAGACGACCAATGATTATGACGCACAAGACCAAGGGCAAATTTCAGCCTAAATGGAAGGACCGTTTGTAATAGAAACAGTCTATTCAAACGGAGCATACCGCCTCATGACTGCAGATGGCGACCTACTCATGATGCCGATCAATGGCAAGTTCTTAAAGAAGTATTATCCTTAATCAAGGATCCTTCTCATGATCAAGTTAACATTACACCTCTGATCAAGATCTTCGTGTCCAAAGTACACACAAAGAGAGCCTTTCTCTTCCTCCAAGCGAGATAATACAACCGTAAACTAGTAGAAACCTGGTCACGTACTGGCTGTCCCGAAGGAGAATCAAGGTTATGCATATATTAACCAGATAATCTGACATCCTTAACGATTAAGGATAGAGGAAAATGTTGGCCTGTAAGCCCAACATAAATCCTCGACAACTCATCATGCTGAGGGGAATAGCATGGCTAGCCCAACTCAAACGGTAGTTGGTAAAGGCATATCAAACCCGTTGACAGCTGGAGGTTTGCTAAAAATCCTAAGGGACTTGTTCCCATTTGATTCCCCCTCCAAAGTCACTTACCGATTCTCATCCATAGAATGGTAAGACCACATATACATTTCGCTGTTACGTTAACATTAAACCTATGACAGCAATTCCCTCGTTTCTTCCCGTGAGAACGAGACCTCCAAAGTCACTTACCAATTCTCATCCATAGAATGGTAAGACCACATATACATTTCGCTGTTATGTTAACATTAAACCTATGACAGCAATTCCCTCGTTTCTCCCCGTGAGAACGAGACCTCCAAAGTCACTTACCAATTCTCATCCATAGAATGGTAAGGCCACAAATATATTCCGCTGTTACGTTAACATTAAACCTATGACAGTGATTCTCTCGTGAAAACGAGACCTCTTCCCAAATTCCATTACCAATTTTGAAGCTTGGTGGCGTCTCAATCGGTTATGTCATTGCGACCTCTGAACCAGCAGACAGCTAAGTCTCAATTCTGAGCCCTGTTGACATTTACAAAAGACAGGTCTCGATACTTGTTGACATTTACAAAAGACAAGTATCACCAAATTTTGAAGCTTGGTGGCGTCTCAATCGGTTATGTCATTGCGACCTCTGAACCAGCAGACAGATAAGTCTCAATTCTGAGCCCTGTTGACATTTACAAAAGACAGGTCTCGATACTTGTTGACATTTACAAAAGACAAGTATCACTAAATTTTGAAGCTTGGTGGCGTCTCAATCGGTTATGTCATTGCGACCTCTGAACCAGCAGACAGCGAAGTTTCAATTCTGAGCCCTGTTGACATTTACAAAAGACAGGTCTCGATACTTGTTGACATTTACAAAAGACAAGTATCACCAATTTTTGAAGCTTGGTGGCGTCTCAATCGGTTATGTCATTGCGACCTCTGAACCAGCAGACAGCTAAGTCTCAATTCCGAGCCCTGTTGACATTTACAAAAGACAGGTCTCGATACTTGTTGACATTTACAAAAGACAAGTATCACCAAATTTTGAAGCTTGGTGGCGTCTCAATCGGTTATGTCATTGCGACCTCTGAACCAGCAGACAGCTAAGTCTCAATTCCGAGCCCTGTTGACATTTACAAAAGACAGGTCTCGATACTTGTTGACATTTACAAAAGACAAGTATCACCAATTTTTGAAGCTTGGTGGCGTCTCAATCGGTTATGTCATTGCGACCTCTGAACCAGCAGACAGCTAAGTCTCAACCCCGAGCCCTGTTGACATTTACAAAAGACAGGTCTCATCTTTCGATCCGACAAGGACCGGTTTCGGGCTTGGTGGCGTCTCAACCAGTTATGTCATCGCGACCTCTGAACTGACAGATAGCCAAGTCTCATCATCCAACCCAACAAGAACTATGTTCTCAAGAAATTGCAATACAATTTGAAATCGCAATTCAGAAAGAAGAACAAGATTGGAGATTCGACAAAAGAAGAAAAAAAATTTTCATTCATTCCAAAAGGATAAAGTACATGGAGCTACAGGCGCACACTGTAAGATCTGAGCCGCTCTCCAAGGGAGTCCAGCCTCGTCCTCCTGTCATCAGCAGCCTGGGCAAGCGCTTGCGACCTCAGCTCGGCCTCATTGAAATCCATTGCCTGGGTCAGTCGAGCTTCAACCTCCGCCAAAGTTGCCCTCTGTGACAATCCCTGCTGTGAGAGCTCTTCATTTTGAGCCTTGAGCTGCTCAAGCCGCGCAGTTTCTTCAAGACGCACCGGTTTAGCCTTGGATAAAAGAAGATTTGCTTTCCTGATCATTTCCTCAGCCTTCCCAATCTTGTCTTCAGTGTCAAGAAGAGCACTGGTGGAGGCGTCAATCGCATTTCCGACCTCTGCCTGCCTTATTTCCAAGGATTTCAAGTCAGAAGAGATAGCCTTAGCAGCCTCTTGAGCGGCAAGCCGGGCCTCGTACTTTTGAGCGACAAGACGCGCGAACCGCTCATCAACTAAAGACTCCAGGTCCGAATAGCGGAGACGGCGCCATTCCTCTACATCCTTCTCAAATTCATCCACCAGGAGTTCCAAAGCAGTAGCCTGGTGATACCCCTCAAAATCCCGAATACTTTCGATGCCACGGGAGAGGACCACCTTTAACTTTGAGAACGGCATAGTCGAGCCCTTCAAAATCAGGTCGATAGTTCGCCCTAAGCCTTTATAAAAGCTATCGACGAGGTCACCTATATAATCATTCTCAACCTCAGCCACTTCTGGTAGAGAGGTAACCTCAGAGAAATCCACCAGCTTGGTCGACACTATCGTGGAAGGAGCAATGGGAACATCAACAGCAGGACAGATTGTCAGTGATCTCTGCGGAGTCTTCATGGAAATCAGTGCGCTAGCCACCGCTGAGGTAGGGCTGGCAACCATCTCCTGAACAGCAGGCTCAACCACCAGAGTTGGGGAAGTAGGGCTTGTAATCACCCTCAGCTCCGCACTTGGCAAAATTGTCGGCACCTCACTCGTTGATATAGTTGGGAGTGAGGACACCTCCGGAACTGCTGCCCCTTCAACCTCTGGTCCTTCGGCTGACTTGGGCCGATAAGAAGGCAGGTCGCCGTACAGCGCATCCAGCACAGCAGCATCCGCCGCGGTCGAAGCGCTCATGTCACCCCTTGACCCTTCGGGAAAATCTTCTGGCTCTCTTAAAGCTGATGCATCTTGAGGCCGAACACCTGTAACAAGACTGCGGTTAGTCGGGACACAACATGCAAAAGAAGCCAAGAGGTTAGGACAATACCAAAGGATGATGTCGCCTCAAACATCTCGTCAGCCACATCAGTCTCCAGGGGCTCCATCGGTAAATTCTTGGCAGAATCAGCACGAATAGCCGGCCCGCTTTCGCTTGCCGAGTATCCTGTGGACCACCCAATAGAGCTCGATGCCACAGGACTTCCTTTAGAAGTCCCAGCGCCCGAGGGACCAATGTCGGCCACATCACCTCCGGACTCCTCCGGACGGGCAAAAGAACCAGCTTCAGTTCCATAAGTAAATAGGGGATCATAATGTCCCCTTGCTCTCCAGCCGCCTCAGCTCCTGCATCAGAAAGCAGATAGTAAGTCAATGGGAACACACAAAAAGGCGTATTATATGGACGGGGTTAATCTTACCCAGACCCGGAGCAAATTCACCGCTAGTCGGTTCAGCAACCGACGGTTCAGCCGCTAATGGGGCAGCAGGAGGAATCGCTGTAGAGGGATAACCCTCTACGACAATCGTAGGAGCTTGGCGGCGGGGCTTCTTCGCCAACGATTTCCTACGAGAGCTACCTTCCCGCTTTCTTTTGAAGTGGACTTCAGAATCCTCTTCCTCCACTTCTTCTACACAACGAGGGGGAGCCGTCCCCATCACACCAGAGCCAGTTGCAGGAGTCTCAGCCCCCGCTCTCACCTCGAAGCGAGGACTCTCGACATCTGAGGCCTCGCTGTCTTCCACAGCAACAAACTCCTCTATACCTGGGGTACGAACCCTTTTGCCTTCCCTTTTCTCAGAAGCCTTCCGTCTCAGCCGCTGAGAAATTAACTTCACACCAGAACTGTTGACCTTGAATTCGAGAGGTGTGGAGTTGGCAGTGGCATACCACTGACAGAAGCACAGGGTCATTAGAAGATTGGGACTCTTCAACGGTGTATGCAGCCGCGCCCCAGTACCGCCTGCAGTAAAGAATCGCCAGGCACGGGCCCCGTCAATAAGACTCCCATGAAGGCCAAATCAGGATTGGGGTTGCCCACATACAGTTGGTCATATCCAAACTGCCGAGCAAACCGACTTGGAACGTAGGGCTCCAAATAGCAGGTGTCCCCGCTTCTATACAATAAATGTGAGGGCCGGATGCTGACCAGCCACTCAAAACTCCCCGGCTCAAGGAAGACCGCCCTTCCCCCGCATCTCGGAACTCCTCGTCGTACACTGCACCCCGAATGCGGGGAAAACAGCGGAAGAGACTGTAGACGTCATATCGACGTACCAATTTACGGGCCTCAGCCACGTATTTCTTCAGCCACGAACGCCCTTCGAATCGGCGGAGGAGCGTCATTCGAACACCTTGCGGAGGGTCCTCTCCAGCTCCAATCAGCGAAGGACAATGTAAGGCGAACCACGCCATCAGATAGGTGTAGGGCAAACCTATCCTAGGATTGGGTCCGTCACAAGGCAAAATGGCTCCCTTTCCACGCTTCGTCGGCGGCGGCCTGCAAAAAGCCTCCGTTAATGCACAGAGGCCTCTTTGGATGCAGCACACCATGGCCGGGAGAAGACCCAGACGGCGACCATGGACCAAACGAACGGCGGGCAGCAAAACATTCGGATGAACGATGTCACCCGAAGAAGATGGCACTACGCATTTCTTCAGCCAGACGGTTAAGAAACCGGCCAGCAGTGCCTCCCGAGACATAGGCTGACGAGCCTGATGATGGAAGCTCCGAAGGACATCACCCTTCTCATAGGGACCATCGTCTTCAGTTATGACAAGATCCCTTTGAAGGTGCATCTGCATCCGTTAAAAGATATCCCCATCAGCAACTCCGCAATGTGCTGCCTCAGGAGCATTCCTTATATCCGGAATCAAGTAATTCCCCCAGCTCTTCAAGCTACAGGAAGTGCCCTTGCTGCCACCATGGATGCCGGAACAAATGTGCAAGTGGCACATTAACTCCCGATAAGTCTCGAATAAGGCAGGCTCCTGCTTCTCCAGAAGAGCCAACTCCGCCTCGCACGGAAAGTATTCTTCATAAGGGAGAGACCCGAAAGGCAAAGCAGAGATTCCCACATCTCATGCAAGGCCATGCCCAACTCACCGACAGGGGTAAAGAAAGTCCCTGAAGCTGGGCAATATAATTCAAAGATGGCGTAAAAGCACGCCACATTCATCTCAATGCCGTGGCAGGTCGCCCTGACGGCCTCATAGAGGTTCAGCCTCTCCAAATCCTCCTCGAAATGAGCAAGGATGTAGGTAGTCAAATCCGCCCACCACGTCTTTGGAGGGTGAATCCAGCCTGGAGCCCTGAAATCAGTGGCCGGGTAGTTCCCATTAACCTTGAAGAATTGGTTGCAAAGGTCAATGCCACTGCAGGATTTTCTCCCACTGGGATGTCTCGCGACACATTCCCAGGATGTAGACCCATTATGCAACGAGGAGGCCCCGCTCTTGCATAACCAGGGGACTGAAGCATCAATCTCCCTATGTGGACGGAGTCGGTATTTCGGCTCACATCCCATGCCATCTTCCGAGCCTGTGTCACACACTGGAAGGAAGACAGAGAGAAATGCCGCTTGTTGGATGGAAGGTAAAACTTCTCATTGTCCAACTGGAAGATCCATTGCCCTTCTCCTGCATGTAGTTGGTGATCAGGATCTGGCGCGGCGTCCCCAAACATGAAGTCAGGCTTCCTATAAGTTTGACGGTCAATGTCTTCAAGAGGAGCTGTGGTCAGGATACTCCTCGTGGTATATTGATCACCACTATGAATGAGCGTGTCCCGAACGATGGAGATTCGCTCGTTAAACAGAGAAGCTTGCCCTTGAAATTGCAAGCTGATATTGCCATCAACTCCGCTGGTCATCCCAAACAGATTGTTCAAGGGACCGGGAATGTAGTGCACTGCAAAAACAAAACGAACTATGATTAGTTCACCAGCCAAGCGAACATGAAGACATAAATTTCACCAAGGCATAGTCTCGCCCAGTGAGCAAAGCCGGCAAGGCGATAGCTTCAACAAAGCTTAATCTCGCGGACAAGTCTGCATTTTGCAGAAAATGCTCAAGTATTAACTTCGCTTAAGCAGAAAGTGGTATAGCCCTAAGGGCTGACGTCATCAAAAGGGCATTATGGTCAAAAATCATTCTTGACGGCCATGATCGAAGGGACAGACCCGTATCCTGTTCCTCAACAGGACGAAGACAGCCCAAGCAATAGCTTCGTACGGAAGCTTAGACAAGAACTGTTCAGTTCTTAGTTCTCCATCCAAGAAAATGAGGGAAATTCAGGGAAACGGATTCCCTAATAAAAAACAGATCATGTTCGATCGTTCTGATAGCCAAATATCGGCTTTAAAAGAGAGACCGCAGTCTCTGATCAGAAGGGAAAGTCCCTTACCGGCGACTGGTCGCTCGATGACCGGAGGAGGAGAAGGACCCTCCGCTGCAGAAGTTGCCACTTCTTTCCCCGCTCGTCTCTTAGGCGCCATTGAAGAGCTGCGAAAGTTCTCAAAGCTTTCTGAATAAAGAAGAAAGAGGAAGAAGAAGAGTCAAAAGTTCTCTGAAAGAAGAGATCTGCTCTTTCTCAGCCCGATCGGGCTTTTATAGGCCAATCAGCGCCTGAAACGACGCCTCGTAAACAGTACAGGCTGTCGTTTCAAATTAATTCGAAACGCCGCCTAAAGCGCCTTCCCGAGAAGCGCTGATTCAGCCACTAAGGCTTAACCTCGCCAATGAGCCAAAGTGCGGACTTCGCACGAGTTCATCAAGAACTTCGCCAAAAAGATTGCCTTAGCCCACTAAAGGCACAGTTCGCCGATATGCCAGCATCGTGCGAAGCTCATTCAAAAAGGACCCTGTCCTTAACTCTGCATAAAGTTTAGCCCCGCTATGGCCAAATTCTCAATGAAGGCAAGCAAAAATCAGATGAGCAGAAAATGAACTTTCATTGATTTAAGAGGAAAGGTACATTGATACTACATCAAGGTTGTGTTTCATACAACAGAATTATTTGCTTGAGAGGCATACAAGTGGTCTTATCTACTTTCAAGCCAGACCAATTGGACACGAAAGGTCTTCCTCCTGCACAAGGCCGTAATCTTTCACATAATGATAGAAGGTGCCACCAGAACAGATTGTGCCACCAGGACAGATGGTGCCACCAGGACAAGGTCAGTGATCTCACAGGTGACGTCCGCTTTCCCGAAGTGGATCATCTCAGATAAGCGACCACCAGCCTCGCCTCAAAAGGGATCATCTCGGATAAGCGACTACCAACAGCCTCTAGGACACGCATCAGCTGTCCCAAGTTGTTCCTCCTGCTTAAAAGTAAAGCTTCAACCGGGGAAACATAAGGCAACTTTTCGGTCTCTTTCATCAAGACACAAGATCGACGAACATAGCTCACTGCAATGCAAAATTGGAGCAAGTTAGCAGTTAAACACAGAAGACACTGCAAAAGCGCTAAAGCCAAATTCTTTGGGGCAAAGCAATCCGATTTCAGTTAAAGCAGAGGATAAGCCTCGCTCGCACAGCAGTGATGGGCTAGCTCAGTAAACGCCAAGTCCTAGCCTCGCCTATATGGCTAAGCCAGACTGATCCTATGGGACACAGTCTTAGCCTCACCTATATGGCAAGACTGGCTCAACCTTGAAGATACCAGATCAGCCAATTGCAAGATGAAGAGCAAGGGAAACTAATCCCTGAAGCAGCTGTCAAAGCTAAATTAAGGGAGATGAATTCCCTAAAATCGGTGAAGTCGTTGAATGATCAAGACTTACCGGTCCTTGGCCGGATAATAACCAGAGTGGGCATTCCCACTAATCCAGAGATCTGAGTATCTCTCTCAACCAAGAGAAGAGAAGAAGAAGAGCAGATCGCTTCTCTTCAGAGGACCTCAAGCGTCCTATTTATAGGCCTCATGGCCTGAGCGCTGCCACCTCAAGCGTGGAAGCACGAGCGCATTTAAGGCATTTACTGCGCCTTGAGAAAAGGGACGGTTTCCCTTGGAACCGTGCAAAGGGAGAAACGTCTCCCTCATAAAGGCACTTATGGCGCCTTGAAGAAAGGGAATATCCTCCCTTGAAAACGTTCAAATCGGAGAATATCTCCCTCGATCAGCACGAAGAAAGGAGTAATCCTCCTCGTAACTGGCCCACGGCAGTTGGCCTCGGGAAAAGCGACAAACGCTCCAGGGCGAACGTATCTCCAGAAGCCCAGATGCGAAGCTACCTAGCCGCGAAGCTACCCAGACGCGAGTCTACATGATTCCTCGGCGAATCTACATCCCAAAGCAGGATTCAAAGCGAAGCTGAACTCAACCATCATGGCGATGTTCATACTCCACACTCCACCGATCAAAGCAGTTCAAAGTATTTCGAAGTCTGAGCTATTGTAGACTTTCGAAAACTTTGAAGGGGGTCTTGTTGACACTTAAAAAAGACAAGATTCTTATTGGTCCGAACAATGTCTAAACTTGTTGACATTTACAAAAGACAAGTGACAGACGAGCTGAAGACCAGTTTTTACCCATCTCTGAGGGACAAGGAAGCAACTTGGACTCCACTGATCCAGCAAGCAGACAGTGAACCCGGATTGTTTCTAAACAGACCTCAGCAGGTCTAAGGTGCTAGCACTTAGCATCGCATGAGCCCAAAGGGATAGCCTCGCCTGAGAGGCTAATATCACTCGACTTCGCCTCGAAGCCATCCAAAGCCTCGCCGGAAGCTAACTCGCAACTTCGCCACAGAGGACTTCCAGCTCCGCCAAAGGGTTTCTTTCGGACTTCGCCAGAAGCTGCCTCTAGCTCCGCTACGAGCTCAATGCGGGCAGCTCCGCCATTGGTCTGCTATGGTCAACCTTTGACCAATCAAATCTCCGAATGAGATCGGATCCAATCAGATCAAATCCAATTAAGATCAAATCAGAGATCAAATTTGGCAGTTGATTGCCACAATCTCTTGACTCTCCTAAAACGAGTAAGAAGATCAGGGAAAATCCTCCAACGATATGGAAAGGATCAAGAAGATCAACCGACCTGCCAATCCTAGCTTCGCAGAAGCCGATCTTAGCCTCGCAGCAAAGCTACTTTCCGGATTCAAACAGATTCGATTCAATCTGTTTCTATATTTTCAAGGGACGATTATACCCTTGCTTTCCCTATAAATAGCCCATCAGGGGTACAAGGGAGAGGGCCGGATTTTCTGAGAAGACTCCACAAGCAGAGACTTCTTCAAAAAGCACCGTGTGCTCTCGAATTCAGAGATCTTTTAGAGAATTGCTTTCTCTATCCAGGATGTTGATACCCTAACGTCGTCCTTCCTCTCAAGGAATCTCCGGAACCAGGCGAGAAGGAATTCCTAATTGAAGGCGATCTTGAGAAGCAGCAAGAGGGTTCTACCAACCTTCTATTCTCTGATTTCCGGAACCATGCGAGAAGGGAATCTCATCGCTCGCATCGTCAAAGGGACAAAGTGATCGCGCGCTGACCAGACTTCTATCGGCACACTTCTCCAGAATCTCTGAGGAGATCTATTTGTAATCTTTTAAGAATACTTGTAATTTAGCTCCTCAAACTCTTTTTTGTAAGTTTTTCCCCTTTGCAAACATAATGGAAAACACGCCCAACATTCAGAAATCTTTAATTATTGGTCTTCTTTATTTATGCTCAATATTATCAGGGTTTTCCTTATCTTCGATATTCTGGCCTATTCTCGGAGAATTAGTATGTATGCACATTAGTAATTCTACTACAGACTCTTCGTCAAGAACAACTTTATCACGCAGAGATTTTATATTATGGATTTCACCTCTATGGATTTTTATGGGTTTCATCAGTTTTACTTCGCAATCGAAAAGAATTATTATTGACTATCTCACCAAGTCAGTTCAATTTATATTATACAGAATGGGTCAGTCTTCAGAAGTTCTGGCAGACTACTTTTATCAGCATCAAGTGTCAGATATCAAGTGGCAGTATTCTTTTATCAGCAGACATCAGGTCAGTATTATTATGGCACCGTCAGAGGATATATACGGCAGGAAGTGCAGAAATGTCTAAGTTTCGAGTTTATCGTTCAGTCGATTTGTGAGAACGACCCTTAGTCTTGATTGGTATAATCCTCATTCCTATCTCTTCTGTGTTCATCTTCTCCTTATCGAAATTTCGAGAACAAAATTTTTGTAAGGTGGATGGAATTTAATACCTCATTCCCAGAATACGTACTTAGATACATATTTTGATTTTCGATTGTATTTTTCTATTTAGTTTTCATTTTTGTTTTGTTTCATGATTTTTGTTGTATGATTATTTGTGCGATTATTTTGTATTGGATCCGGATTCGCGGACTCGGAGTCAGCCCTAATCTAGACCGGGGACCCGATCCTAGAGTGTTACTCGATTTGGTCTTTTTGGTAGTTAGATTTGACCAATTTTAATTTCAAACATCATTTTTAAATATTTTAAATTTTTCATGATTTTCTGAAATTTTTCAGAATTATTCTGCAAAATCTTCAAAACCGGTATCGATCAGTGTCGCCAACCGATTTCCAGATTTTTAGTTTTCAAATGGAATTGAATTTCTTTAAATGGCTTTCATATTAATTCTTATAATCTCATTTTCTATCTAAATGTATTTTTTAAGATTTTTCTAAATTTATCGAAATTTCACCGGTTTTGGTGACGACCCATATCGCCGGAAGATTCCAAGATTTTTAATTTAAAAATTAGATTGAATTTCTCGAATTCAATTTCATCAAACATCTTAAAATAATATTTTATATTTTTGAGAATTTTTCAGAATATTTCTGAAACAGTCAATTTTTACTAGATTTAAATAATAATATAATTTCCTTTCTTTTCTTTTCTTGCTTTTTCTTTCTCCCCTCCTCTACTTAATACTCTCATTTTATCCTATTAATTTAATTATTTAATAATATATTCCAAAATTTCCTTTCTTTTTTCTTTTCCTTTCCTTTTCTTTCTTTCCTTTTTCTTTTTTTCTTTTCTTTTTCGTTTTCTTTTCTTCCTCCTCCACCTGCTCCAGTCCTTCCCCATACCTGGCCGACGATAGCACCCAACCACCCCCATTCCTCCCCATGCTCCTCCCTCTCCCTCTCTTCTCTTTATTTTTCCTTTCTTTCTTTCTTCCTTCCCATTTCTCTTTCTCCTTCTCCTTCCCTCCCACCACAACACACACACACACTCTCTCTCTCCCCCCCCCTCCTTGACCTTCGCCGCCCAACACCACCAACGCCGCCGTCCCTTCCCCTGGACGGCACCACTCTCCCCCCAAACTCCTCTCTTCTCTTCCCTACTTCTCTCCTCTTCAAATACCACTCCATCTTCTCCAATTTCCTTAAAAAACTCATCACTATTACCTTCCTTCTTCTCCAAAATTTATCTTCAAATCTCTCAATTTCTCTGCTTTCACCACCCCCACCATCTCCTCCTCCTCCTCCAACTCCCTACACTACCACAACTCCATCAGCCACTACCACCATCTTCGCCATCAACAACAACAACCACATCAACAAAAACATCAACACCAAACCCAACATCCAAACCCACCCCCTTCCTCCCTGAGCCCAGGTCGCGCCACCCCCCCTCAGGCGGCACCGCCACCCCCCCGACCGCTAGCGGTGGCCAGAGCCACCGGCCACCATCACTCCCCCTTCTCCCCTTCTTTCTTCTTTCTTTTTCCTTCTTTTTTTTCCTTTTCTTCTTTTATCCCCCTTTCTTATTTTTCCTATTTACCCTTTCATTTATCCCCTATTTAGCCCTCTCCTTAACCAGCACTCCCTTTCCCTCTCTCTCTTTCCTACAACTTTCTCTCTCTTTTAGCCTCCTCTCTTTAACTAATTCTTCTTTCTCTCTCTCTCTCCCCCCCTCTCATTCTCTCTCTAATATATATATATATATATATATATATATATATATATATATATATATATATATATATATATATATATATATATATATATATATATATATATATCTTAATATGGATTGGCAGCGTGCACGTGGTGTTCATGGATTTCTCGAATATTGCTCAGAGTCGTGTGACTTTAGGCGAGCACAGTTTTTCTTGAACGAGTATTTATTTCTTTTAGGAGAGTACCTTTTCTGGGATATGCTATTCTGGCTTTTAATACATGATGTATCATTATACGAGATGATATATGATATGCGAGTGATTTTCTAATATTAACATGTTATACGAATACCTGTTGGCTGTAATTATAATTCATTGAACTGGTATTATACTTGTGTTGGATGTACCTGGATACGCTCCCGCTTCGCTTGGCTTTGCTTAGCTAATTAATAGATTAATTTATTATTATAATAGAGATAGTTGTGAAGAGTTTGAAATATTTAACTATATTATCTCTTGTATTATGTTACATAATCGGATGATTATGTGACATATAATATTGTGGCTCTGTATTCAACTTACTTGACACCGACATATTAAGTACCTGACACTGATACTTAACAACTGATATCTGACACCTGACGATTGATATGCTATCACTTGGTACTAATACACTTGACTTGATGTTGTGACACCTGACTGGATACTATTACACCGGACACCTGTACTACATTTCCCATTCATGATCATCACTTTTACGGGGATTTGGCATGATTATTATACTGTAACCAGACATCTGGTACGCCTAAACTCCTGTGCTCCTGAACTCCTGTATTCCTGAACCCCTGGAACAAGAAGACTCCTGATATTATTCTCCTGATACTATACTCCTGTTGATCACCATAATTGGCTAATCATAGATATTGGATTACTGTGTACACACTACACACATTATCACTGGACAATATATAATAAAGTACTCAACTTATACTGTGGTAGGGAAAACTGATGGATATCGATATGATGTCATATTTATAATGGTGGATATCTCTGAAGTGTTGTGTGGGGCGCGTAATGATAAGTCCCCAGAAGCAGTAGTCTAATCTCTGAAGTGTTGTGTGGGGCGCGTAATGATAAGTCCCGGGCAGAGACGGGACCCACTATAAATATGAGCCATCGAATTTATCAGTTTTCAAGTAATAACCCATCTTATTCATAAGTGGATGTATGTGTACCGGTAACACATACCTAAACATATGGATCGGATGAATAACATAAGAATTTATAACCAACAATAATAATATTAGGAACGTGGGATATTTGATCACTCCTTTGTTTGGGCTCTGGTACTTACATATCAGACCAGAGTGAGTTCTACCATGTTTTCCATTATGTTTGCAAAGGGGAAAAACTTACAAAAAAGAGTTTGAGGAGCTAAATTACAAGTATTCTTAAAAAGATTACAAGTAGATCTCCTCAGAGATTCTGGAGAAGTGTGCTGATAGGAGTCTGGTCAGCGCGCGACCACTTTGTCCCTTTGACGATGCAAGCGATGAGATTCCTTCTCGCCTGGTTCCGGGAATCAGAGAATAGAAGGTTGGTAGAACCCTCTTGCTGCTTCTCAAAATCGCCTTCAATTAGGAATTCCTTCTCGCCTGGTTCCGGAGATTCCTTGAGAGGAAGGACGATGTTAGGGTATCAACACCCTGGATAGAGAAAGCAATTCTCTAAAAGATCTCTGAATTCGAGAGCACACGGTGCTTTTTGAAGAAGTCTCTGCTTGTGGAGTCTTCTCAGAAAATCCAGCCCTTTTCCTTGTACCCCTGATGGGCTATTTATAGGGAGAGCAAGGGTATAATCGTCCCTTGAAAATATAGAAACAGATTGAATCGAATCTGTTTGAATCCGGAAAGTAGCCTTGCTGCGAGGCTAAGATCGGCTTCTGCGAAGCTAGGATTGGCAGGTCGGTTGATCTTCTTGATCCTTTCCATATCGTTGGAGGATTTTTCCTGATCTTCTTACTCGTTTTAGGAGAGTCAAGAGATTGTGACAATCAACTGCCAAATTAGATCTCTGATTTGATCTTAATTGGATTCGACCTGATTAGATATGATCTCATCCGGAGATTTGATTGGTCAAAGGTTGACCATAGCAGACCAATGGCGGAGCTGCCCGCATTGAGCTCGTAGCGGAGCTAGAGGCAGCTTCTGGTGAAGTCCGAAAGAAACCCTTTGGCGGAGCTGAAAGTCCTTTGTGGCGAAGTTGCGAGTTAGCTTCCTGGCGAGGCTTTGGATGGCTTCGAGGCGAAGTCGAGTGATATTAGCCTCTCAAACGAGGCTATCCCTTTGGGCTCATGCGATGCTAAGTGCTAGCACCTTAGACCTGCTGAGGTCTGTTTAGAAACAATCGGGTTCACTGTCTGCTTGCTGGATCAGTGGAGTCCAAGTTGCTTCCCTGTCCCTCGGAGATGGGTGAAAACTGGTCGTCAGCTTGTCTGTCACTTGTCTTTTGTAAATGTCAACAAGTTTAGACATTGTTCGAACCAATAAGAATCTTGTCTTTTTTAAGTGTCAACAAGACCCCCTTCAAAGTTTTCGAAAGTCTGCAATAGCTCAGACTTTGAAATACTTTGAACTGCTTGATTGGTGGTGTGTGGAGTATGAACGTCGCCATAATGGTTGAGTTCAGCTTCGCTTTAAATCCTACTTTGGGATGTAGATTCGCCGAGGAATCATGTAAACTCGCGTCTGGGTAGCTTCGCATCTGGGCTTCTGGAGATACGTTCGCCCTGGAGCGTTTGTCGCTTTCCCGAGGCCAACTGCCGTGGGCCAGTTACGAGGAGGATTACTTCTTTCTTCGTGCTGATCGAGGGAGATATTCTCCGATTTGCACGTTTTGAGGGAGGATATTCCCTTTCTTCAAGGCGCAGTGAGTGCCTTTATGAGGGAGACGTTTCTCCCTTTGCACGGTTCCAAGGAAAACCGTCCCTTTTCTCAAGGCTCAGTAAATGCCTTAAATGCGCTCGTGCTTCCACGCTTGAGGCGGCAGCGCTCAGGCCATGGGGCCTATAAATAGGACACTTGAGGTCCTCTGAAGAGAAGTGATCTGCTCTTCTCCTCTTCTCTTGGTTGAGAGAGATACTCAGATCTCTGAATTAGTGAGAATGCCCACTCTGGTCATTATCCGGCCAAGGACCGGTAAGTCTTGATCATTCAACGACTTCACCGATTTTAGGGAATTCATCTCCCTTAATTTAGCTTTGACAGCTGCTTCAGGGATTAGTTTCCCTTACTCTTCATCTTGCAATTGGCTGATCTGCAGAGAAGGATTTCATTAAAGCTTTACAGCGAAGCTATCATTTTGACTTGATCAGAGAAAGATCACTGTATGTTAAGTCCGCTACATAGGCAGAACTTGGGACCTGGTATCTTCAAGGTTGAGCCAGATTTGTCATATAGGTGAGGCTAAGACTGTGTCCCATAGGATCAGTCTGGCTTAGCCATATAGGCGAGGCTAGGACTTGACGTTTGCTGAGCTAGCCCATCGTTGCTTGTGCAAGCGAGGCTTATCCTCTGTTTTAACTGAAAGCGGATTGCTTTGCCCCAAAGAATTCGGCTTTAGCGCTTTTGCAGTGTCTTCTGTGTTTAACTGCTAACTTGCTCCAATTTTGCATTGCAGTGAGCTATGTTCGCCGATCTTGTGTCTTGATGAAAGAGACCGAAAAGTTGCCTTATGCTTCCCCGGTTGAAGCTTTACTTTTAAGCAGGAGGAACAACTTGGGGCAACGGGTGTATGTCCCAGAGACTGTTGGCAGTCGCTCATCCGATATGATTCGTTCTGAGGTGAGGCTGGTAGCCGCTTTTTTTCGGAGATGATCCACTTCGGGAAAGTGGACGTCACACCTGTGAGATCACTGACATCACTGCCAATTCCCATTATAGGTGATCTATCGTGTTGGCGGCGATAAGTTTATTGCCAATTTTCATCAAAAGTGATCCAACTTCCTGGTGGCAAAATCTGCCATCATGTGGAAAATTATGGCCCTGTCCTCGTGGCACAACTGGTTACGGCCTTGTGCAGGAGGAAGGCCTTTCGTGTCCAGTTGGTCTGGTTTGGAAGCAGATAAAATCACTTGTATGCCTTTTGCGCAAATGATCCTGTTGAGCAACTGAACCTGTTGTATGAAATACAACTTTGATGTAGTATCAATGTACCTTTCCTCTTAAATCAATGAAAGTTCATTTTCTACTCATCTGATTTTTGCCTGCCTTCATTGAGAATTTTGGCCATAGCGGGGCTAAACTTTGTGCAGAGTTAAGGACAGGGTCCTTTTGAATGAGCTTCGCACGATGCTGGCATATCGGCGAACTGTGCCTTTAGTGGGCTAAGGCAATCTTTTTGGCGAAGTTCTTGATGAACTCGTGCGAAGTCCGCACTTTGGCTCATTGGCGAGGTTAAGCCTTAGTGGCTGAATCAGCGCTTCTCGGGAAGGCGCTTTAGGCGGCGTTTCGAATTAATTTGAAACGACAGCCTGTACTGTTTATGAGGCGTCGTTTCAGGCGCTGATTGGCCTATAAAAGCCCGATTGGGCTGAGAAAGAGCAGATCTCTTTAAAAAAAAATTCAGAGACCTTTGACTCTTCTTCTTCCTCTTTCCTCTCCATTTAAAAAGTTTGAAAGCTTCCGCAGCTCTTCAATGGCGCCCAAGAGACGAGCGGTAAAAGAAGTGGCAACTTCTGCAGCGGAGGGTCCTTCTCCTCCTCCGGTCATCGAACGACCAATTGCTGGTAAGGGACTTCCCCTTTTGATTAGAGCCGATATTTGACTATCTTTGGATGAATCCAGAACGATCGAGCATGATCTGTTATTGTTAGGGAATCCATTTCCCTGAATTTCCCTTATTCTCTTGGACGGGGATCTAAGAACTGAACAGTTCTTCTTTAAGCTTCCGTGCGAAGCTATCACTTGGGCTGTTTTCGTCCTGTTGAACAACAGGATACGGATCTGTCCCTTCAATCGTGGCCGTAAAGGATTAATGACCATAATGCCCTTTTGACGAAGTTAGCCCTTAGGGCTATACATTTTCTGCTTAAGCGAAGTTAATACTTGGGCATTTTCTGCAAAATGCAGACTTGTCCGCGAGATTAAGCTTTGTTGAAGCTATCGCCTTGCTGGCTTTGCTCACCGGGCGAGACTATGCCTTGGTGAAATTTTTGTCTTCATGTTCGCTTGGCTAGTGAACTAATCAAAGTTCGTTTTGTTCTTGCAGTGCACTATACTCCTGGTCCTTCAAACAGCCTATTCGGGATGACCAGGGGAGTTGATGGCAATATCAGCTTGCAATTTCAAGGGCAAGCTTCTCTGTTTAGCGAGCGAAGCTCCATCGTTCGGGACACGCTTATTCATAGTGGTGATCAATATACCACGAGGAGTATCCTGACCACAGCTCCTCTTCAAGACATTGACCGTCAGACTTATAGGAATCCTGACTTCATGTTTGGGGACGCCGCGCCAGACCCTGATCACCAACTACATGCAGGAGAAGGGCAATGGATCTTCCAGTTGAACAATGAGAAGTTTTACCTTCCATCCAACAAGCGGCATTTCTCTCTGTCTTCCTTCCAGTGTGTGACACAGGCTCGGAAGATGGCATGGGATGTGAGCCGAAATACCGACTCCGTCCACATAGGGAGATTGATGCTTCAGTCCCCTAGTTATGCAAGAGCGGGGCCTCCTCGTTGCATAATGGGTCTACATCCTGGGAATGTGTCGCGAGACATCCCAGTGGGAGAAAATCCTGCAGTGGCGTTGACCTTTGGCAACCAATTCTTCAAGGTTAATGGGAAACTACCCGGCCACTGATTTCAGGGCTCCAGGCTGGATTCACCTCCGAAGACGTGGTGGGCGGATTTGACTACCTACATCCTTGCTCATTTCGAGGAGGATTTGGAGAGGCTGAACCTCTATGAGGCCGTCAGGGCGACCTGCTACGGTATTGAGATGAACGTGGCGTGCTTCTACGCCATCTTTGAATTGTATTGCCCAGCTTCAGGGACTTTCTTCACCCCTGTCGGTGAGTTGGGTATGGCCTTGCATGAGATGTGGGAAGTCTCTGCTCTGCCTTTTGGGTCTCTCCCATATGAAGAATACTTCCCGTGCGAGGCAGAATTGGCTCTTCTGGAGAAGCAGGAGCCTGCCTTGTTCGAGACTTACCGGGAGTTAATGTGCCACTTGCACATTTGTTCTGGCATCCATGGTGGCAGCAAGGGCACTTCCTGTAGCTTGAAGAGCTGGGGGAATTACTTTTTCCCTTATATGAGGAATGCTCCTGAGGCAGCACATTGCGGAGTTGCTGATGGGGATATCTTTGAACGGATGCAGATGCACCTTCAAAGGGATCTTGTCATAACTGAAGACGATGGTCCCTATGAGAAGGGTGATGTCCTTCGGAGCTTCCATCATCAGGCTCGTCAGCCTATGTCTCGGGAGGCACTGCTGGCCGGTTTCTTAACCGTCTGGCTGAAGAAATGCGTACTGCCATCTTCTTCGGGTGACATCGTTCATCCGAATGTTTTGCTGCCCGCCGTTCGTTTGGTCCATGGTCGTCGTCTGGGTCTTCTCCCGGCCATGGTGTGCTGCATCCAAAGAGGCCTCTGTGCATTAACGGAGGCTTTTTGCAGGCCGCCGACGACGAAGCGTGGAAAGGGAGCCATTTTCCCTTGTGACGGACCAATCCTAGGATAGGTCTGCCCTACACCTATCTGATGGCGTGGTTCGCCTTACATTGTCCTTCGCTGATTGGAGCTGGAGAGGACCCTCCGCAAGGTGTTCGAATGGCGCTCCTCCGCCGATTCGAAGGGCGTTCGTGGCTGAAGAAATACGTGGCTGAGGCCCGTAAATTGGTACGTCGATATGACGTCTACAGTCTCTTCTGCTGTTTTTCCCCGCATTCGGGGTGCAGGGTACGACGAGGAGTTCCGAGATGCGGGGGAAGGGCGATCTTCCTTGAGCGGGGAGTTTTGAGTGGCTGGTCAGCATCCGGCCCTCACATTTATTGTATAGAAGCGGGGACACCTGCTATTTGGAGCCCTACGTTCCAAGTCGGTTTGCTCGGCAGTTTGGATATGACCAACTGTATGTGGGCAACCCCAATCCTGATTTGGCCTTCATGGGGAGTCTTATTGACGGGGCCCGTGCCTGGCGATTCTTACTGCAGGCGGTACTGGGGCGCGGCTGCGTACGCCGTTGAAGAGTCCCAATCTTCTAATGACCCTGTGCTTCTGTCAGTGGTATGCCACTTCCAACTCCACACCTCTCGAATTCAAGGTCAACAGTTCTGGTGTGAAGTTAATTTCTCAGCGGCTGAGACGGAAGGCTTCTGAGAAAAGGGAAGGCAAAAGGGTTCGCACCCCAGGTATAGAGGAGTTTGTTGCTGTGGAAGACAGCGAGGCCTCAGATGCCGAGAGTCCTCGCTTCGAGGTGGGAGCGGGGGCTGAGACTCCTGCAACTGGCTCTGGTGTGATGGGGACGGCTCCCCCTTGTTGTGTAGAAGAAGTGGAGGAAGAGGATTCTGAAGTCCACTTCAAAAGAAAGCGGGAAGGTAGCTCTCGTAGGAAATCGTTGGCGAAGAAGCCCACCGCCAAGCTCCTACGATTGTCGTAGAGGGTTATCCCTCTACAGCGATTCCTCCTGCTGCCCCATTAGCGGCTGAACCGTCGGTTACTGAACCGACTAGCGGTGAATTTGCTCCGGGTCTGGGTAAGATTAACCCCGTCCATATAATACGCCTTATTGTGTGTTCCCATTGACTTACTATCTGCTTTCTAATGCAGGAGCTGAGGCGGCTGGAGAGCAAGGGGAACATTATGATCCCCTATTTACTTATGGAACTGAAGCTGGTTCTTTTGCCCGTCCGGAGGAGATGTGGCCGACATTGGTCCCTCGGGCGCTGGGACTTCTAAAGGAAGTCCTGTGGCATCGAGCTCTATTGGGTGGTCCACAGGATACTCGGCAAGCGAAAGCGGGCCGGTTATTCGTGCTGATTCTGCCAAGAATTTTCCGATGGAGCCCCTGGAGACTGATGTGGCTGACGAGATGTTTGAGGCGACATCATCCTTTGGTATTGTCCTAACCTCTTGGCTTCTTTTGCATGTTGTATCGCGACTAACCGCAGTCTTGTTACAGGTGTTCGGCCTCAAGATGCATCAGCTTTAAGAGAGCCAGAAGATTTCCCCGAAGGGTCAAGGGGTGACATGAGCGCTTCGACCGCGGCGGATGCTGCTGTGCTGGATGTGCTGTACGGCGACCTGCCTTCTTATCGGCCCAAGTCAGCCGAAGGACCAGAGGTTGAAGGGGCAGGAGTTCCGGAGGTATCCTCACTCCCAACTATATCAACGAGTGAGGTGCCGACAATTTTGCCAAGTGCGGAGCTGAGGGTGATTACAAGCCCTACTTCCCCAACTCTGGTGGTTGAGCCTGCTGTTCAGGAGATGGTTGCCAGCCCTACCTCAGCGGTGGCTAGCGCACTGATTTCCATGAAGACTCCGCAGAGATCACTGACAATCTGTCCTGCTGTTGATGTTCCCATTGCTCCTTCCACGATAGTGTCGACCAGGCTGGTGGATTTCTCTGAGGTTACCTCTCTACCAGAAGTGGCTGAGGTTGAGAACGATTATATAGGTGACCTCGTCGATAGCTTTTATAAAGGCTTAGGGCGAACTATCGACCTGGTTTTGAAGGGCTCGACTATGCCATTCTCAAAGTTAAAGGTGGTCCTCTCCCGTGGCATCGAAAGTATTCGGGATTTTGAGGGGTATCACCAGGCTACTGCTTTGGAACTCCTGGTGGATGAATTTGAGAAGGATGTAGAGGAATGGCGCCGTCTCCGCTGTTCGGACCTGGAGTCTTTAGTTGATGAGCGGTTCGCGCGTCTTGTCGCTCAAAAGCACGAGGCCCGGCTTGCCGCTCAAGAGGCTGCTAAGGCTATCTCTTCTGACTTGAAATCCTTGGAAACAAGGCAGGCAGAGGTCGGAAATGCGATTGACGCCTCCACCAGTGCTCTTCTTGACGCTGAAGACAAGATTGGGAAGGCTGAGGAAATGATCAGGAAAGCAAATCTTCTTTTATCCAAGGCTAAACTGGTGCGTCTTGAAGAAACTGCGCGGCTTGAGCAGCTCAAGGCTCAAAATGAAGAGCTCTCACAGCAGGGATTGTCACAGAGGGCAACTTTGGCGGAGGTTGAAGCTCGTCTGACCCAGGCAATGGATTTCAATGAGGCCGAGCTGAGGTCGCAAGCGCTTGCCCAGGCTGCTGATGACAGGAGGACGAGGCTGAACTCCCTTGGAGAGCGGCTCAGATCTTACAGTGTGCGCCTGTAGCTCCATGTACTTTATCCTTTTGGAATGAATGAAATTTTTTTTTTTTCTTTTGTCGAATCTCCAATCTTGTTCTTCTTTCTGAATTGCGATTCCAAATTGTATTGCAATTTCTTGAGAACATAGTTCTTGTTGGGTTGGATGATGAGACTTGGCTATCTGTCAGTTCAGAGGTCGCGATGACATAACTGGTTGAGACGCCACCAAGCCTCAAACCGGTCCTTGTCGGATCAAAAGATGAGACCTGTCTTTTGTAAATGTCAACAGGGCTCGGAATTGAGACTTAGTTGTCTGCTGGTTCAGAGGTCGCAATGACATAACCGGTGATACTTGTCTTTTGTAAATGTCAACAAGTATCGAGACCTGTCTTTTGTAAATGTCAACAGGGCTCGGGGTTGAGACTTAGCTGTCTGCTGGTTCAGAGGTCGCAGTGACATAACCGATTGAGACGCCACCAAGCTTCAAAAATTGGTGATACTTGTCTTTTGTGAATGTTAACAAGTATCGAGACCTGTCTTTTGTAATGTCAACAGGGCTCAGAATTGAGACTTAGCTGTCTGCTGGTTCAGAGGTCGCAATGACATAACCGATTGAGACGCCACCAAGCTTCAAAATTTGGTGATACTTGTCTTTTGTAAATGTCAACAAGTATCGAGACCTATCTTTTGTAAATGTCAACAGGGCTCGGAATTGAGACTTAGCTGTCTGCTGGTTCAGAGATCGCAATGACATAACCGATTGAGACGCCACCAAGCTTCAAAATTTGGTGATACTTGTCTTTTGTAAATGTCAACAAGTATCGAGACCTGTCTTTTGTAAATGTCAACAGGGCTCAGAATTGAGACTTAGCTGTCTGCTGGTTCAGAGGTCGCAATGACATAACCGATTGAGACGCCACCAAGCTTCAAAATTTGGTGATACTTGTCTTTTGTAAATGTCAACAAGTATCGAGACCTGTCTTTTGTAAATGTCAACAGGGCTCGGAATTGAGACTTAGCTGTCTGCTGGTTCAGAGGTCGCAATGACATAACCGATTGAGACGCCACCAAGCTTCAAAATTTGGTGATACTTGTCTTTTGTAAATGTCAACAAGTATCGAGACCTGTCTTTTGTAAATGTCAACAGGGCTCGGAATTGAGACTTAGCTGTCTGCTGGTTCAGAGGTCGCAATGACATAACCGATTGAGACGCCACCAAACTTCAAAATTTGGTGATACTTGTCTTTGTAAATGTCAACAAGTATCGAGACCTGTCTTTTGTAAATGTCAACAGGGCTCAGAATTGAGACTTAGCTGTCTGCTGGTTCAGAGGTCGCAATGACATAACCGATTGAGACGCCACAAAGCTCAAGGTTTGGTAATGGAATTTGGGAAGAGGTCTCGTTTTCACGAGAGAATCACTGTTATAGGTTTAATGTTAACGTAACAGCGGAATATATTTGTGGCCTTACCATTCTATGGATGAGAATTGGTAAGTGACTTTGGAGGTCTCGTTCTCACGGGGAGAAACGAGGGAATTGCTGTCATAGGTTTAATGTTAACGTAACAGCGAAATGTATATGTGGTCTTACCATTCTATGGATGAGAATTGGTAAGTGACTTTGGAGGTCTCGTTCTCACGGGGAGAAACGAGGGAATTGCTGTCATAGGTTTAATGTTAACGTAACAGCGAAATGTATATGTGGTCTTACCATCTATGGATGAGAATTGGTAAGTGACTTTGGAGGGGGAATCAAATGGGAACAGGTCCCTTAGGATTTTTAGCAAAACCCCAGCTGTCAACGGGTTTGATATGCCTTTACCAACTACGTTTGAGTTGGGCTAGCCATGCTATTCGCCTCAGCATGATGAGTTGTCGAGGATTTATGTTGGGCTTACAGGCCAACATTTTCCTCTATCCTTAATCGTTAAGGATGTCGGATTATCTGGTTAATATATGCATAACCTTGATTCTCCTTCGGGACAGCCAGTACGTGACCAGGTTCCTACTGGTTTACGGTTGTATTATCTCACTTGGAGGAAGAGAAAGGTTCTCTTTGTGTGTACTTGGACACGAAGATCTTGATCAGAGGTGTAGTGTTAACTTGATCGTGAGAGGGATCCTTGATTAAGGATAATACTTCTTTAAGAACTTGCCATTGATCGGCATCATGAGTAGGTCGCCATCTGCAGTCATGAGGCGGTATGCTCCGTTTGAATAGACTGTTTCTATTACAAACGGTCCTTCCCATTTAGGCTGAAATTTGCCCTTGGTCTTGTGCGTCATAATCATCGGTCGTCTGACGGCTAAAACCAGGTCTCCTTTCTGGAAGACCCTCTGTTTGACCTTCTTATTGAAGGCCTTTGAGATTCGAGCTTGATATAGCTCAATATGTTGCTGGGCTTGAAGTCGCTTCTCATCTAGGGCTTCGAGCTCTTGAAGACGTAACCGATCATTGTCTTCTGACGTGATCTTAGTGGTCAGAGCGACTCGCAATGATGGCATCTGGATTTCCAACGGGATGACTGCTTCGCACCCATATACCAGGGAAAAAGGCGTATTGCCTGTCGGTGTCCGAACCGTGGTTCGTTAGGCCCAGAGACATTCACCGAGCTTTTCATCCCAATCCCGCTTATTCGAGGAGACGAACTTCTTGAGTAGCTTGATGATCGTCTTGTTGAATGCTTCCGCTAAGCCATTGGCGGCAGGATTATAGGCGGTTGAAGCCACATTCTGAATTCGGTATTTATCGCAGAGCCGATAGAACATTTGGCTTATGAATTGGGGACCATTATCGTGGATGATCCGCCTAGGGACACCAAATCGATGGATGACGTGGTGTTTGATGAAGTTAACCACATTAGAGGTTTTGACTTCGGTTAATGGTATAGCCTCTGCCCACTTTGAAAAGTAGTCGGTTATTGTAAGGATGAACCGGTGACCTTTCGTCGAAGAGGGACTAATTGGCCCTACGACATCTATTCCCCATGCTTCAAATGGCCATGAAGCAACAGTCGGGTGGAGCAACTCTGAAGGCTGGTGTATGAAATCCGCATGGATTTGACACGCTTTACACCTTCGTGCATATTGGATGGCGTCGGCTATCATAGTTGGCCAATAGTATCCAAGTCTGTGCAACCTGTCCTTAAGTTTTGGACCTGGCTGATGAGCGCTGCAAATGCCATCGTGCGCTTCTTTAAGCGCTTCCTGTGCCTCTGAATGAGAAAGGCAACGGAGGAGGACACCGTCATATGAACGACGGTAAAGTGTCTTCAAAGTCGGATCGTAGTAGAACCGGAGAGACCTTCGTCTGATGGACGCCGCTTCCTTAGGATCGTCTGGAAGCAGACCGTGCAAAGCATAGTCGATGAGAGGAAAGCGCCAGTCTCTTGTTCAAGATCCGTGGAGACATTATAGACTTCTCGAGTTCTTAGCATATGCTTAGAGCATACAAGATGTCGAGTTGCGACTGTGAGGTGATACTCGGTGTCGGCTGGCAAGGCTATTGTCGTTGCTAATGCAGCAAGAGAGTCCGCCTTGGTATTCTGAGATCGAGACACGTGCCCGATGTAGAAACCTTCAAATAGGTTGGCCAATTCAACGGCCGTGTGGTAATAAGGCACCAAGTCCTCATGGCGGACCTCGTATTCGCCTTTAACCTGATTGATGAACAGTTTTGAATCGCCATAAGCTTCGAGGTAGCGTACCCCCATTCCATGGGCGAGTTGAAGACCGATGAGCAGAGCGTTATATTCTGCTACATTGTTGGAGCATGATTCTGTCAAAGAAAATGCTCTGGGAAGAAATGGTTCTGCGGGGAGATAAACACAACCCCCACTCCGGCAATAATCTTGCCTTTAGGGCCCATTCGTGATGCTCCATCGAAGAACATCTGCCACACTTCCTCCTCTAAGGTTACATTGGAGTCGAAGACTTCATCTGGAATATCCTCGTGAAGTTTTGAATGTTCCGGAACTGGATGAGCAGCCAAGAACTCTGCAAGGGCCTGACCTTTAACCGCCTTCTGAGGGGTAAAGATCATGTCGTATTGAGACAAAAGAAGTGCCCACTTAGCCAATCTTGAATTCAATGATCCTGGCTTCGTCATAAGAAGACGCAATGGGTTTACTCTGGAGATGACATGTATGGTCTGGCCGACCAAATAATGTCGTGTCTTCTGAACAGCGAAGACGAGAGCTAAACACTCTTTCTCGATAGGGTTGTAGCGAGATTCTGCTCCTATGAGAGTTCTGCTCAGATAATAAATGGCCTGCTCGTGGCCATTGTCGTCCTTTTGAGCGAGGAGGGCACCGAGGGAGTAGTCCATAACTTTTACATAAAGCAAGAATGGTTTTCCCTGATGTAGGGGCCACTAAGACTGGAGGCTTTGTGAGGTACCTCTTGATGTCTTCATAAGCTTCCTGACAAGCTTGATCCCATACGAAGGAAGCACCCTTTTTCATGAGTCGGGTGAACGGTTGACAGCGGCCTGAGAGATTTGCAATGAATCTTCTGATATAAGCCAGCCTGCCTTGCAATCCCCTAAGCTCTTTGAGATTCCTTGGTGGATACATGCTCTGGATGGCTTTGACTTTGTCTGGGTCAAGATGAATCCCTTTTGATGTGACAATAAACCCAAGGAACTTGCCACTTGACACTCCCAAGAAGGATTTTGTCGGGTTCATTTTCAGTTGATGAGCCCGCATTATGTCGAACATCGTTCTCAGGTCGCGAAGATGTTCATTCTTGTTGCGGCTTTTGACGGCAATGTCGTCGACATAGCACTCCACCGTTTTTCGGAGATGATCGCGGAAGATTGTGCTCATTGCCAGCTGATAGGTTGCTCCGGCGTTCTTCAGTCCGAAGGGCATTACAGTGTAGCAGTATACCCCCAATGGTGTTCGGAACGAAGTATGCTTCTCGTCATCGGGATACATCTTAATCTGGTTGTATCCTGAAAAGCCGTCCATGAAAGACATCCTTTCGAACCCGCATGTGTTGTCAATCATGACGTCGGTGATGGGCAGTGGGAATTCGTCTTTAGGACAGGCCGTGTTGAGATCACGATAGTCGATGCAGATCCGTATTTTTCCGTTCTTTTTGAGGACGGGGACGATGTTGGCTACCCAATCTGGATGTTGTTCCTCCCGGATGAAGCCACATGCAATGAGCTTGTGAACTTCGTCTTCAATAGCTTCCATAATGTTCGGGCGAAACCGACGTTGTTGCTGCTTGACTGGCTTGACGTCAGGCTTGATGTTTAGACGGTGCATAGCGACCTGTGGATCAAGTCCGGGCATGTCTTCGTAGCTCCATACGAAGACGTCTATATACTCTTTTATGAGCATTATCAATTCTTGCTTTTCTATAAGTGATAGGCTTTCACTTATAAAGATGGGTTTGGGATGATCTTGGCTTCCCAGGTTGACCTGCATCACCTTGTCTTCAGTAGGTGGTTCGCGTAGTTCGAATCGCTTTTCCCACTGGAGGTTTAATTGCTGGGCCCATGGCTCCTCATCAATAGCTTCTGTAGGCTCTAATTGACTACTTGAAGTCATATTGACAGTGAGGTCTTCGAACATTCCTCCTACACTGATATCCGAGTCCCACTCGGAGGATGAGGCCGAATGTGATGGAATTGATCCATCGTCCTTGGCTTGAACTGTTTTTGATGATGTGGGTGTAACATACCCTAAACCCCTGCGTGTACTATCATAGTAATTTACAGGCTTCCCTTTTGGGACAAAATTACGCATCAAGCTGCGCCTTCCTTTTCCAAAGTTCAGGCCCATTCCATGCTTCAAGTATATCCCATTTTCTTCATAATGTGACGTGCCGGCTGCGCGTAATGGAAGAATTGTGGAGTATCTGAACCTGAACTTGAATCTGCAACTGTAGGTCCCCGTGGTTGGGTTCTACCGAAGATTATCGGTAACTGCCCTTATTTAGACGGAGGGATCACCAGCGTGGCCCCTTCCATAGCTTCCATAGGTGTGCTGGCCGCACTCGGCTTATGTAAGGGCATATGCAGAGAGCCATCTGTAATGGATTTAACCGACCCAATACTCGCGGGATAATCAAAAGAAATATTATCATTAATTACCCATTCACCTTCATCCTCTGAAGGAGTATTACATTGGGAATTATTGAGACATGCTATAATTGGTTCACCAATCAGAATGGCTGGCATGCCTGCTTCGGATTCTGAATCCGCCTCATTGCCACTTTCATCATCGTCTGGCAATGGTTCCTTAGGTGTTTCACTGGCCTCTTGATACAGGAGAGCGTCAGTGAAGTAATTTTCTACCCCTTTGAATGGTTGCTTTTCAGCGAAGACAGTTCGTACTGTCGCATCATCTTCAACATATTTGAAGCATTGGTGCAGAGTAGAGGGAACGATCCAGTTGGCATGGATCCATGGCCGTCCCAGCAGCAGGTTATATGATGTGTCAGCGTCAATGACATAGCATGTCACTTCTGACTTCAGGCTCCCGATTCTGCAACGGAGCCGGATTTTCCCAAGTGGGTGACTGCTCCCGGCGTTGAAACCGTATATTGTAGTAGTGGTTGCGGACAACCTGTACAGTGGTATGCGAGGAAGTAAAGAAGCCTTTGGGGATGATGCTGAGTGCGGACCCCGGATCGACTTGTATTCTTTCGATGCACGTTGAACCGATATATCCGGTGTAGTACAGAGGTCGATCGTGCTTGTTGTC
>JAVJIF010000237.1:0-66482 GCA_038442645.1 Agave tequilana | reverse complement strand
ACGTATATACGTAGGTCAGAACTACCCTCCCGTATATACGCTAAGCATCAGTACAGACAAGAATCAGAGTACGGAAGCAAATGGTGCATTATACATTCCACACATATATATACATTACAGAGTTATCACCAGAAGTGATCCAATATTACAATAATATTATATCACTGATGCGCAAATGCGAGAGTACAAAAGATATACATATGTGAACAGCGGGAATACAAGGAAATATACAAGTATGAATAGAAAAGGGCACTCACGAGTTTGCTAAAAGGAAACTCGAGAGGCTCACAGGGGGCCTGGAAGGATGGAGCTCTGAAAGGTCAACCGGGGTCCACGCTACCGCTGCGCCACTCTGAGCAGCAACAGGAAACCCATACGCTCCAAGCTCCGAAACCTGGACATGAGAATCCAGGGGAGTCAGTGAAACTCCCCAGGCGAGTAGGAATATGGATGCCAGGTGGCGAGCCAGGAGGAGCACAAGTGTCAAGTACAGAAGACAGGAGGGTTAGAACACAATGAAGTATATATGAACAGGTATGACCTAATCATCATAAAACAGGAAAACCAAGTGAAGCTGATTACAAGCAAAAGTGATTGTATACGCTTAAGTCACGGTCCCATGAGACTAATACATCGAAGGAATAATCCAAACAAGGAAACCCTCATCTATATACCATTATCTCATGCCACAGAAATCCAAGCGTATAGAATCAGAGTTGCAAATCATATAACAGTCAACGGGAATACATATCGGAAATCATAACATGCATAGCAAGTGTAACAAGAATCAATAACTGGAATCTATTATTATTATTACTTGTCTTACCTTGATATCTAGCTATGTGAACTAGCGTCCTAACGCACATAGATCCATATCCGAGTAAAGCAAGGTTGTTATTGGAAATAGATGGAGAACTGATAGAGCTTCTTATAGTAGTTCCATACACCTGGAACCAGTTTGGAGGCCCAAAGTCCCCCTAACACGAATCTCCTGTGGGCCAAAGTCCCACTAACACTTACCGCCAGTATTTTTATAATCCATCACTATAAGCAAGATATCATTCCGGCATCCATCATTTCCTCCCTTTCCCCATACAAGTTGTCCTTTTTATGGTTTATTAACATAATTACCAGATTTCGGGAATGAGCAGGATCATAACTGGAATACATAACAAGAATCATAACTGGAATCATAACAGGAGATCAGATACTACATTCCCGTTATCGTGATAATTATATCAAAATCAGGTGCATCATGCTTGGTGTCAAGAGATAGCATGATAAGGTGATGATATTTAACAAGCAACCAAACATGACAAGAGATTGATAATAGTCTGGGTAAATCACGACATAACAAGAGGGTCTTGCCAAATAATAGCATGCAAGGTGGTCAGGTGATAACACACTAGATGCCAGGTGATATACATGTGTTAAATAAAAGCATGCAACTGACTAGTCTGAAGAAATGACAAGTAGTATCATGGAAGTGACTCAAAGTCCAACGACCACGAAGGGTCGGCCACGCATGGTATACGATAAAGAAGTAAGCATATCATAAGCATGGCACAAGTACAAGATGAAGCTACCATAAGCAATTGCAGGGCAATACATGAATATAGAAATAAGAAGCGAAATACTTATCGTCCCGACGAAACGGGATACGAGAGAAGAGCGAGACTACTCGCCTAAACCACCAATATGCCAAAGATCCCAAAATCCACGGAAGCTCGGGATGCGCCACAAAACCTGATATAAATATGTAGAGAGAAGAGGAGTGAGAAGGAGAGAAGGTAAGATGATGTTTGTCAAGTGACAAGTCAAACAATACCAATATATGATATAAGTCTAGAGGGTAAGGTTCATATTCAAGAAAGAAATCAACTAAGACAAACAGCCAAGTTAGTCGACTAGGGTGGAAGAGTAGTCGACTAATAGTGGACTCTAGTCGACTAACAGTCTGGTATAGTCGACTAAAACTGGGTTCCAGAGAGTTGGGTTATGGTTTCAGGAAAAGTTAGTCGACTAGGTGGAAAGGGTAGTCGACTAACAGACATCTCAAGTCGACTAACAGTCATGTCAAGTCGACTAATACTGAGTAACAGAGTTGGGTTTCTGATTCAGGAAAGGTTAGTCGACTAGGGTCAAGGGTGTAGTCGACTAAGGGTCTCTAGTCGACTGGTAATTTGGTCTAGTCGACTAAAACTGTGTTTCCAGAAAGGTTACGTTTCAACTAAGGGTTTCAAGTCGACTAATCTATAGGTCTAGTCGACTAATCGTCTGGAAACAGCAAACAGAACAGATTTTGGTGGTTTTGTTTGATGACCAAATAATCATGATTTGAAGACACAAGTGAACATGATATGTAAACTTAAGTATACTAGGAATTAATCAGTCTTGGTGATTAAAATTACTCACCAAAAGGAGTGGTTGATGATGGAGTGATGGTGGTAGTGATGGAAGTTGAATGATGAAGAAGAAGGTGAGGTCTTTTGGTGGAGTTGATGAAGTCGTGGTGATTCCCATGGAGATGAAGGAGGAAGAGGATGAAGCTAAAGAGATGGAGTAGTTGTGGTGGTGGTGGTTGTGGTGGAGATGAAGGGGGAGATGGAGGTTAGGGCTTTGGCTCTTGGTGAAGAGAAATGAAAAAGGAAATGAAATGTAAAGGAAAAGTATTTATAGGCTTTGGATTTTATGAGGAGATGCAATTAAGATAGAAGAGAGGGGGGTTTTTGTAAATGGGAGGGGGGATGAGTGTCCCTCTTTTGGCCACTTGGCCGGCCAAGGGAGAGAGAGAGAAAGAGGGGCATTAATGAGGGAGTTGGTGGAAGAAGAAAAAGAAATTTTGGGATTTTGGAAAATAGGAAAAGCCTTTGGCTTGTGGAGGAAGGAAGAGAATTAAAGGTAAAGAAAAAGGAAAAGAAATTAGAAAGGAGAAGATATTTCTTCTGGAAGAGAAAATGAAAATAATGAAAGTGGCGGATTCCCGAGATCAAGTGGCGGATGCGGAAATCTTTCGGGAAAATACCGGAATCGTCCGAATTCAAGTATCTCAGAACGACCCGAAATAATTATCAAAAATCAAGAATATAATATTAAGTATCATAGTGAAATCCGTTTTAAGAAATACCTTATAATTTTAAAACTAAAAATCCCGGAATCAGTTAGCTACCGACTCCGATGGAATTTTCATAAATTCATAAAATTCTCAGAAAAAGTATGTAGATAGAAAATATGATTTTAAGAAATAATGTCTAAAGGTACTTGTAGAAATTCTAAACCGTTTGTAAACTAAAAATCCGGGAATCGGTCAGCAGCACTGGCCGACACCGGTTTTGAAGATATTTAATTAAATTCAGGAAATTCCAGAAAATCATATAAAATATATAATATTGGAAAATGATATTTGAAACAGAAATCGGTCAAATCTAATTACCGAAAAGACCAAATCAAGTAACACATTAGGATCGGGTCTTCGGTTCAGACTAGGGCTGACTCCGAGTCCACGAATCCAATTTAAGACAAACAAACAATCATATAAACAATTCATAATACAAAATAAGTACAGAAGGTAAATCGAAAAAATACGATCAAAAATCTGAATACGCAACTAAGTACGTATTCCGGGAGCGGGGTGTTACATTCCATCCACCTTACAAAAAATTGCGTCCTCGCAATTTCGGTAAGGGGTAAAATGAACACAAAGAGGTCAAGGGTGGAATTTATACCATTAAGATATGAAGCACTATAGGTAGGGCTCTCAGGTCGACTGAACAATAATCATCCTCCGCACTTCCGGCTGTATAAATCTTTAGAATTCCAGTTGTACTGCATATTTGATAGCCCTCCGAGAATAAACCAGAATACTGAAGATAAAGGAAATCCTGATAGTCCTGAGCATAATAATAAAGAAGACCGATAATTAAGAATCCCGAATACCAGGCACCAATCACTCTGAGAGAATATCCGTAGAGAATTCCGACTGCTGACTTCTGAAAGATAGCCAGATCAAGATCGATCTGGAGAATACAAGCTTCATAGAATTCACCGAAGAGATCACATAATAGCTTCATGCAGAACCAGCCACTACCTCCCTAGTCTATCATATCTTAATGTTGGTATAAGGGATTCATAAAACCAAACAGGGAAAGGATAGGAAGGATTAGGAATCAAGGAAGGATGGCCAAGAAATAGATAACTCTGCACTTGTAGTTGGAATGTATACCAAGACTCAAGTATTCCAGTTGCAAATTTCATTACCATTAATTTGCCCTCTGGACGTACTGAGGAAGTTAGAGCCTAAGCTCTGATACCATCCTGTAACGCCCCGATCCCGCGGATACGGGGACGTCACTGCAACGTATATACGTAGGTCAGAACTACCCTCCCGTATATACGCTAAGCATCAGTACAGACAAGAATCAGAGTACGGAAGCAAATGGTGCATTATACATTCCAACACATATATATACAATTACAGAGTTATCACCAGAAGTGATCCAATATTACAATAATTTATATCACTGATGCGCAAATGCGAGAGTACAAAAGATATACATATGTGAACAGCGGGAATACAAGGAAATATACAAGTATGAATAGAAAAGGGCACTCACGAGTTTGCTAAAAGGAAACTCGAGAGGCTCACAGGGGGCCTGGAAGGATGGAGCTCTGAAAGGTCAACCGGGGTCCACGCTACCGCTGCGCCACTCTGAGCAGCAACAGGAAACCCATACGCTCCAAGCTCCGAAACCTGGACATGAGAATCCAGGGGAGTCAGTGAACTCCCCAGGCGAGTAGGAATATGGATGCCAGGTGGCGAGCCAGGAGGAGCACAAGTGTCAAGTACAGAAGACAGGAGGGTTAGAACACAAATGAAGTATATATGAACAGGTATGACCTAATCATCATAAAACAGGAAAACCAAGTGAAGCTGATTACAAGCAAAAGTGATTGTATACGCTTAAGTCACGGTCCCATGAGACTAATACATCGAAGGAATAATCCAAACAAGGAAACCCTCATCTATATACCATTATCTCATACCACAGAAATCCAAGCGTATAGAATCAGAGTTGCAAATCATATAACAGTCAAACGGGAATACATATCGGAAATCATAACATGCATAGCAAGTGTAACAAGAATCAATAACTGGAATCTATTATTATTATTACTTGTCTTACCTTGATATCTAGCTATGTGAACTAGCGTCCTAACGCACATAGATCCATATCCGAGTAAAGCAAGGTTGTTATTGGAATAGATGGAGAACTGATAGAGCTTCTTATAGTAGTTCCATACACCTGGAACCAGTTTGGAGGCCCAAAGTCCCCCTAACACGAATCTCCTGTGGGCCCAAAGTCCCACTAACACTTACCGCCAGTATTTTTATAATCCATCACTATAAGCAAGATATCATTCCGGCATCCATCATTTCCTCCCATTCCCCATACAAGTTGTCCTTTTTATGGTTTATTAACATAATTACCAGATTTCGGGAATGAGCAGGATCATAACTGGAATACATAACAAGAATCATAACTGGAATCATAACAGGAGATCAGATACTACATTCCCGTTATCGTGATAATTATATCAAAATCAGGTGCATCATGCTTGGTGTCAAGAGATAGCATGATAAGGTGATGATATTTAACAAGCAACAAACATGACAAGAGATTGATAATAGTCTGGGTAAATCACGACATAACAAGAGGGTCTTGCCAAATAATAGCATGCAAGGTGGTCAGGTGATAACACACTAGATGCCAGGTGATATACATGTGTTAAATAAAAGCATGCAACTGACTAGTCTGAAGCAATGACAAGTAGTATCATGGAAGTGACTCAAAGTCCAACGACCACGAAGGGTCGGCCACGCATGGTATACGATAAAGAAGTAAGCATATCATAAGCATGGCACAAGTACAGATGAAGCTACCATAAGCAATTGCAGGGCAATACATGAATATAGAAATAAGAAGCGAAATACTTATCGTCCCGACGAAACGGGATACGAGAGAAGAGCGAGACTACTCGCCTAAACCACCAATATGCCAAAAGATCCAAAATCCACGGAAGCTCGGGATGCGCCACAAAACCTGATATAAATATGTAGAGAGAAGAGGAGAGAGAAGGAGAGAAGGTAAGATGATGTTTGTCAAGTGACAAGTCAAACAATACCAATATATGATATAAGTCTAGAGGGTAAGGTTCATATTCAAGAAAGAAATCAACTAAGACAAACAGCAAAGTTAGTCGACTAGGGTGGAAGAGTAGTCGACTAATAGTGGACTCTAGTCGACTAACAGTCTGGTATAGTCGACTAAAACTGGGTTCTAGAGAGTTGGGTTATGGTTTCAGGAAAAGTTAGTCGACTAGGTGGAAAGGGTAGTCGACTAACAGACATCTCAAGTCGACTAACAGTCATGTCAAGTCGACTAATACTGAGTAACAGAGAGTTGGGTTTCTGATTCAGGAAAGGTTAGTCGACTAGGGTCAAGGGTGTAGTCGACTAAGGGTCTCTAGTCGACTGGTAATTTGGTCTAGTCGACTAAAACTGTGTTTCCAGAAAGGTTACGTTTCAACTAAGGGTTTCAAGTCGACTAATCTATAGGTCTAGTCGACTAATCGTCTGGAAACAGCAAACAGAACAGATTTTGGTGGTTTTGTTTGATGACCAAATAATCATGATTTGAAGACACAAGTGAACATGATATGTAAACTTAAGTATACTAGGAATTAATCAAGTCTTGGTGATTAAAATTACTCACCAAAAGGAGTGGTTGATGATGGAGTGATGGTGGTAGTGATGGAAGTTGATGATGAAGAAGAAGGTGAGGTCTTTTGGTGGAGTTGATGAAGTCGTGGTGATTCCCATGGAGATGAAGGAGGAAGAGGATGAAGCTAAAGAGATGGAGTAGTTGTGGTGGTGGTGGTTGTGGTGGAGATGAAGGGGGAGATGGAGGTTAGGGCTTTGGCTCTTGGTGAAGAGAAATGAAAAAGGAAATGAAATGTAAAGGAAAAGTATTTATAGGCTTTGGATTTTATGAAGGAGATGCAATTAAGATAGAAGAGAGGGGGGTTTTTGTAAATGGGAGGAGGGGATGAGTGTCCCTCTTTTGGCCACTTGGCCGGCCAAGGGAGAGAGAGAGAAAGAGGGGCATTAATGAGGGAGTTGGTGGAAGAAGAAAAAGAAATTTTGGGATTTTGGAAATAGGAAAAGCCTTTGGCTTGTGGAGGAAGGAAGAGAATTAAAGTAAAGAAAAAGGAAAGAAATTAGAAAGGAGAAGATATTTCTTCTGGAAGAGAAAATGAAAATAATGAAAGTGGCGGATTCCCGGGATCAAGTGGCGGATGCGGAAATCTTTCGGGAAAATACCAGAATCGTCCGAAATTCAAGTATCTCAGAACGACCCGAAATAATTATCAAAAATCAAGAATATAATATTAAGTATCATAGTGAAATCCGTTTTAAGAAATACCTTATAATTTTAAAACTAAAAATCCCGAATCAGTTAGCTACCGACTCCGAATTTTCATAAATTCATAAAATTCTCAGAAAAAGTATGTAGATAGAAAATATGATTTTAAGAATAATGTCTAAAGGTACTTGTAGAAATTCTAAACCGTTTGTAAACTAAAATCCGGGAATCGGTCAGCAGCACTAGCCGACACCGGTTTTGAAGATATTTAATTAAATTCAGGAAATTCCAGAAAATCATATAAAATATATAATATTGGAAAATGATATTTGAATAGAAATCGGTCAAATCTAATTACCGAAAGACCAAATCAAGTAACACATTAGGATCGGGTCTTCGGTTCAGACTAGGGCTGACTCCGAGTCCACGAATCCAAATTTAAGACAAAACAATCATATAAACAATTCATAATACAAAATAAGTACAGAAGGTAAATCGAAAAATACGATCAAAAATCTGAATACGCAACTAAGTACGTATTCCGGGAGCGGGGTGTTACAGTTAAACAAAAAACCGAAAACCAATAAACATGAAAACTAGAAACACGTGTGTGTGTTGTGAACTTGAGCATATCACACTATCTAGTCTTTACACATGGATCTAAAATAAAATCTAAACTATGTACCGAAGTCTTCTTGACGAACTCCGTCTTCAAGTCGACTCGATCCAAACCGTGATCCACCGAGCTTGACTCCAACGAGTGCTATATATGATCTTGATGCTCGGGCTCTGGAATCACCATGTGAAAGGCTTCAAAACTCCTTTGTTGAAGCTAATCACCAACTAATATCTTGGATAAAGATCTGAAACTAAACATCATAAGATTATTAGTAAACATAACTACATGAGTTAATCATCATCACAACTAGAGTGGAAGGCCTCTGGGCCAACAATGCACTGCCCTAAGACAGTGCCAATGGCAAAATCTGAAGCATCATACATGATCTCAAATGGCTTTAACCAATCCGGGCTGAAATAATTTGTGTAGAAATTAACTCTTCCTTAAGCTTCTCTCAAGCATTAGGGCATTCACTATCGAAAGTAAAGAGCATGTCCTTAGCTAAAAGGTTGGTCAAGGGTCTAGCATTTTGCTAAAATCCTTAATAAACAAACGATAGATCTGGCGTGTCCTAAAAAGATCGAATATCTTTTATGCATGTTGGTTTTGAGAGTTTGGCTATAACTTCGATCTTGGCTCTATCCATTTCAATCCCTTTCTTTGAAATCTCAAGTCCAATACAATTCCATGACTTGCAATGAAGCGGTATTTTTCCCAATTAATGTCAAATTCTTTTGTACATCGTTTGAGGACAAGTTCTTGATGATGAAAACACTGATCAAATGAATCTTCATAGATGGAAAAATCATCCACGAAAATTTCTAAGAACCGTTCTACTATATCGGAGAACAAACTTAGCATGTAATGTTGAAATGTTATGGGAGTATTTCACAAACCGAAAGGCATTGGACGATAAGCAAAGGTCACAAATGAACATGTGAATGTGGTATTTTCTTGATCCCCGGAGCTATAGAAATTTGATTGTACCCCGAGTAACTGTCCAAGAAATAGTATGTGGCCAAATAGTCGTTTAAGCATTTGATCAAAATGAAAGAGGAAAACAGTCCTTACGAGTGACAACATTCAACTTTCGATATACAATGTACACCCGAATCTTTGTGGAAGTTGTGTTTGTACTAACTTTTTGTTTTCATTTTCCACTACAGTAAATCGGATTTCTTAGGAACCGCGTGGACTGGACTGACCCATTGGCTATCAAAATGGGATAGATTATCCCATTATCTAAAAGTTTCATGATTTTAGCGGGACTGTCTCTTACATTATAGAGTTTAACCTACGTTGTGGGTCCCGTTTTGGTGTAGCCCCTTCATTGAGATGATGTGATGTTGAACTATAGTTCGCTCAATCCCTTGATGTCAATCATGGTCCAACTAATGGCTTCCCTATATCTCCTAAAAACTGATATAAGACTCTCTTCCTACCCTGTAGTAAGATGTGATGCAATAATGACTGAAAGTATCTCTTGTTCGCCTAAGTAGACGTACTTGAGATGCTTGGGCAAGGCTTTCAATTCTAAAGGCCGGGAAGACTCAATGGAAGGAGGGATAAGATTTGTTAGCTCCAAAGTGGAATTGGGGTAGATACCCAACTCATAGCAGAATGATAATTTGATCTAGGTTAAATTCTTCCAATTCCAGCTCGAACTCACACTCAGTTTTTAGCTCTATCTCCTCATTGTGTTCACTCATTAAGTTCTCAATATGGTTAACCTCAAATGTTTGATCGTTCATATCACAGGATTGTTGTTCTAGGTTGAAGATATTGACTTCTTTAGTCATGTCTTCAAAGATCAATCTCATGGATCCATTCTGACAATTGATGATTGCATTGGCAGTGGCAAAAAACGGGCGTACTAGGATGATGGGAGTTTGAGACCTAGGATTTGACACTGGTTGGGTCTCAAGAATAATGAAACCTACCAGGTAGATAAACTCCCCAACTCAGATAAGGACACTCATATTTCCCTCTTTGGAACTTTAACAGGTCGGTCATCCAATTAGATCGTGACTTGTGTCGGACTAAGTTTTCCCCACCCAAGTTGTTGATATACAGAGAATGAGAGTAAGTTGATACTTGCTCCTAAATTAAAGAGTGGTTGACTAATTTCAGCTTGCCTTATTGTATAAGCAATGGTAGGATACCCGGATCCTTGTGCTTGACAGGGATCGGGCTAGACAGTAGCTCACTAATGTTAGTAGCTTGGAAGTCTTTCTTGGGCACATTACTTTTTCACTTCTTGGTGCATGTGTCCTTAAGAAATTTGGTATATATGGGGGCTTATTGGATTGCATCAAGAAGTGGCACATTAATCTTTAATTGATTGAATATCTCAAGTATTTTCTCCATTTGTGCAGTTTGTTTATTACCATTCTTTAGCCTATGCAGAAATGGACAATAGCTTGTGCACCTGATCGGCTGACTTGTCTCTTTTTTAGGATTGTTCGAATTGGATGGAGTGGAGCTAGAAGAAGTGGATGCTTGTATTGGATTGCTTTGAATTGGAGTCGGTGGCATTGAAAGTTGATTATCAACTCGTTTACCCGACCGAAGTGTATGAACAATGTTGCACTGATTTATCTGTTGATCCTAAGAAAAATGAGCTTGATTAGAGTTTTTAGGGTTCGTCAATGGCTGACTAGGCAGAGTACCCTTGGACCCTCACTTAGTGAATTAGCTATCTGACTCATTTGAACCTCTAACCTAGTTATGGCTTGTGTGTTTTGAACCTCTAACCTATTTAATGCTTGTGTGTTTTTGTTTTGCATGGTGTGCATGAGGGACTCTTGGTTTTTCTTATACTTTTCCATATTCTTCTCAAGTCAGTCATTCTCTTCTCAAGTAGAGTAGTTTGGAAGGAAGAATGTGGAACTGGGTTGGGAACATTGTGTTGATAATTGGATGTTGGGAATGGTTGGGAAAGTTTGAGCTTGGGTGGTCAAAGTTGTTTTGACTCCATGAGAAATTTGGGTGATTTCTCCAGCCGGGATTATACATTTGTGAATATGGATTATTATGGGGCCTCGAAAAGGCTGCATTCATGGGTTCGGGCAACATTTATTGAGCATGAAAGACTGGACACTCTTCGAACGCATAGTTTATACTTGACAGTAAGCACAGCTTGAATTTGGGACATAGGTTGGACTGACTTGATTTACCGGGGCTGACTCTTTTATTCTAGAGCTTTCAATCTTCTCATTAGGTTAGCAATTTTAGGCTCAGCGGCTACGGATGATTCAATTGAACGGAGATCTCATTTAGAAGAGATAGAGTTTGTGTTCCTTGACTTTTCTAGAGTTGGCTCACATTGGAGTGTTTTCTCATCTAAATCCTCAAATAATTCTCACCCTTGATCTTCATCCTTTTGAAGGAATCTTGATCGCTAAAAAGCATGCACAAGAAGAAGTAAAAGAGTGATGGTAAAGCTTTAGCAATTCTACCGTGATAGTAAAGTGGCTATATGGATCATATCCATAAGGAGGGGGGCGATAGAATCTTGATGTGCGGTCTTCTTTGTTCATAGAAAAGATATTTTTTTTTGTTTAAAAGATGAATTGAAAGAAAAACAAGAAAGATTGTAGAAATAGTTTGAAATATTTTGGTGTTAGAAAGTATTTTATATTTTTAGAGATGGAAAAGATGCATGGCTAACCTTCTACTAATTACTTCCACTAACCTCTAGCTTCTTGAAGACATAACCTCACAATGGATCATAGGCAATCACAAACCTTGTGTATAAGAACTTTTCACGTGGTAAATCGAATGAAAGTTCCTCCCATCACCTTACTTCACATGGCAAAACTCGAACATTCCTCCATCAAGATCCATTTGAAGGTGACTATGGAGGAAGAAAAAAGTGCACTATTGGTAGCAGCAAGGATGCATGGGAGTTCCACTAACTTACAAAAAACAAGTGGAGTGATTACATACATGCATTACATGTTTTCATATCATATGTGTCACATTTCTGCATTTATATTTAAATAAAACTCTACTATTAATGTATTTTCATATCCAGTGGTGTGTAGAATAATTAAGGAAAAGAGAGAGAGATTGACAGATTTATTCAATTTAATCAAAGTTCAAATCAAAGGGGATCGATTCAAATCCAAATGATATAGAAATTATCTTATTTGAAAACTGAATATATCCGATAAGATAATATCATCTCATTTTAAAGGAAAATGGATTGTTTGAAGACCCTATCTGTTTCGCTAAAGATAAATGAATATCTAATTAATTCTAGAAGTCAAACAGAAAATCCAAGAGGATAAATGGATAGAGAGAAGATCAACGGATGAAACGAAGAAATTTAGATTCGGATTCAGGCTGGATATAGTTAGGCATTTTAATCATAACTTTCACTACCGAAACTTAAATTTAATGATTCAAGATACTCCAGAAAGAAGAGTTGAACGGCTACAATTCTTTCGTTGATTACTCTTTCGAATTCTATTATTTAATAAGTAATATTCAGCAATCAATATACCAACAAGCTGCAGATCAGAATTGAATTTTTGGATAAATCAAATTAACTCTGGAGATAAGGGGAGGATTCAAATTCAGAAATATCCAGTCTTCCTATCTTCATACACTTTCATCCCTCTGGTTTTCTCCTATAAATACCTTCATACCTCAAAGGTAGAAAGGGCACCATCTCAGAGAGAGAGCTTTAGTTTAGATTTTTCATTTCTTCTTCAATGTAATTTTATTTTTTATTTTCTTTTAGGTTAGAGAGAGTTACATAAGAAAAGAGAGGAAGAATTATTGTAGAGTGATACTATTGTAATTCTTTTTTAAGAGACTTAAATTGAAGGTGGCATCAATATAGTTTTCCCACTTTTCTTCATTGCACTCAATTTGGCAAAGCACCGTGTTCAAGTTACTCTTTCTATTTGCTTTGCTATACTTCATGCCGAGGTAAGTCTTTGTTATGATTCAATGATAGAGGTAAGTACTCTTTTTGTTTTCTTTTTCAGTTCATTAGTTTAGAGTTATAATTCTTTTTTTTAGTCTTACCTTTTTTATATAAATAAAACAACACTACAATCTTTTTTCTACCATCTCCTTCTTAACTTAACATAATAATTTTATTTTCTTTTTATAAATTGAGAAGATAAATATTAATTAGTTTCAATAAATTAAAAGAGAGAAACTTACACAATGCTTCTATCGTTGTCCCTCCCTATGGATTACGACCCGTTAGCCCTAGGCTGCACGGTAGAATTGAGGACCTAGCACTGTTCTAAATTTTTATATTTTTTTGTACAGGTTTGGCTCCATCAGCATGGAGTTAACAGCTTTTATAGATCATCAAAAACTTAGAAGTCAAGCATGAAATAAGAAAGTGAGTCTACTTGTTAGAAAGTTAGAGTTAAAAACTCTTATCGTAAGATATCATAACTCTTGTTTACACAAGATTTGTTTGACACTTATTGATTCATATGGGTTATTTAAGCATGTTACTAGAGGTTAGTGGGTTAGTACTTAGTTAGCCATGCTATAAAGAGATTAGTTAGACATGGTAAATGAAAACAAAAGAAAAGATGAAAGGAGAGAAAACATACTAAACTAGTGTAAGTAAAAGTAAGATTAAAACACAAAGAACAATATGGTAAAGGAAGAACTTCACTTGTATTTGATTGCCACATTCAAGATACAAGCTTCACTCTCTCTTACTCACACTGTAATGGCTAATCTAATACAAGAAATAAGAGAGAATACATGAAAGCAAAGAAAAATACAACAACAAACTAACAAGAACTCCATATTCTCTAGATATCCCCTTCTCTGGAAATCCTAGAGAATATTTATAGGCACAGGAGCATGGGGGTACGGAGTAAAGAGCATGGCCCTTGGCGCTGGCAAAGTGGCACCAGGATGGCCGCAAAAACGCGGCCTGGCTCCGCGGCCATACTGGCTCCAGTCTGCGAGCACCAGTGTGTGTAGACTGGTGCCAGGGAGAGGGGCATGTTGGTGCATTAAATGCATTGACTTCTACTTCCTGGTTCAGCAGATCTGGGCTTCAAGTGTGGGTTTCTTCTTGGCTCTAAAAATCCTCAAATATGTTGGAGTTTGTCCTCTTCTCTTCTTCAAGCCATGGACCTAGAAACAAGGAGAAGAACCCATTAGTAAACAAAATTTTATTAAGATAAATATGAAATATGATAAAAAATATGTAAATATAAACACTAATCACATACCCACACTTATCTTTTGCTCATTCCTGAGCAAAACAAAAGGACCTAGAAAGCTAAACTAAGAAAGTTTATTACACCACTTTCGCAGGTGACGCGATTGCACTGAGCATGTGCAACAAGCCGTTAAATCTCTAGGTTTTCCTTAGAGGAGGAGTTTTATCTCCTGAGAGTTTTCAACGGATTGCACCCACAAAATCTAAGAAAAGAATGAAAGATTTAATTGCTTTTAAAAAATTATTCTTAAAGTAGAAAAAGGCTTTTTAATTTCTTTAGCAAAAATAACTAAATAATTATGAGCATTAGGTCTAACCCTTATTAGTCCTTCCTATACTTCAGTTTTCATGCAAGAATATGATTTTTATTTAAGTTTAAGAGAAACTTCATACTTCAAACTAATTCTTTTGCTTTGCCTTAAATGCATTGTGTACAATAATGATTTGCTTAGAATTTTTTAACTCAAACTTTAATGCCACCAAATTTATTAGTATATGTATTATTTTTGCCCTTAATTTCCGTAGTCTTTCTAATTTACTAGTGTAACGAGTTTTTAACTGATGACTCCAAACTAGGCGGTCTTAGGGCACCAGGTGAGAAAACACCCCTAAGGTTAAATACTCAAGTAAACTAGGCTATGAAACTAAGGTTTATTTCCTTTAAGCATGAATAATCATGCTTTTTGAGGCACAATTATTCAGCTTAATCGGGTTTATAACTATATATGCTTTTTTTGTGTGGCACTTAGAGTCTTTATCTGTAAATTTCAAGAGTGTATGTAGTCAATGCATATTTACTAAGACAAAATTAAAGAGATTAGTTATTTTTCTAATTCCTCTGAAACTATCAATCCCACCAATATTCTTTTATTTATACTAAAGTGAAGAATTTCTAACTTGGGTTTCTTAATTCTTATAATTATTTTGTATTTTACAAAAGACTAATCGAAAGTTCTCTACAAATTAAGAAATATTTTTTTTGGAAAAGAAAAGAAAAGAACAAAGAAATCTTAAGAAAAAGATAACAAAAAAAACTTAAAGGAAAAAAAAGATATTCATATTCCCTCCTCTACACCTATCTAATGCATTGTCCTCATGTATGACATGTCAATGTAAATGCAATAAATAGACATAAAGAACAATCTCACCATCTCTGTCTGCTCAGATCGGCCAAAGTGCTAGGGCCAGCTGAGCGTGAATGCCTAAGGTATCCCCAATACGTTCTAGCCTAGTTCTTTGATCTTCCAATTGTCTTTGAAGCCTGATCTGTCCCCTAAAATTTTTTTTCATGCCCTTCCAGATGGAGGATATGAATGCATTGGTCTCAGTAGGGGGTGGTTGTCGCCAAAATTGGGGCTCATCTTCTGCATCCATTTGTTCCTCTGATGATGACTCAGTAGGAACATCCTCGAGCTGGACAGTAGGTATTCAGATCGAGTGCAGGCAGCTATTGTACGCACTGGTAATGCGTTCAAGGGTTAGTAGTACTAGATCTATCATACTAAAAAATTTCGCGTCCAGCAGAAAGTTTCTGCATAGACGGGTCACCAGAACGGGTAAAGAGTATTTCACATCCCTTGTGCGTTAAGAGTTAGCAATGAGTTGTTGCAATAGCATGATGTTCAAACAGACATTATGTTGCCTCATCATAAGGCTGTGATTATTTGAAGTGCTGGTCCATGGAAAGAAGTTGTATAATCAATACCTAAAATATTGTGTTGGATCTAATGTCTAACGCAATGAATGTTACGGAATGTGGTATTTACTTGGACACCATGATCTAGTTCAGTGCAACGTACACCCATCAAAGTCATGTAATTTATTAAGGACAGTATTGCAGCATGCTAAGGAGAGGATGGGATTTGGGTGGTTCTTCAATAGTACCCCGGGTGACCACAAGGTTCCTGTGATTCAGATGGACAATAAAGTGGTCATGGTTAATGGTTGCAATATCAATACCAAAAAGAATTTTTTTACTAAGTCTGAGCAATAGTAGCCATCAAGATCTGTGTTATCATAAATCAATTCATACCATTGTCTCTCCCTCGATCTAGAAACACAATACCATGCCCATAAAAATAGATAAAAATCTGTGAGAAATCTTTTTAAGGGAAAATCACAGGGCCCACGACATAGATCTGAATTTTAAAACAAAGATTAGGGATAGAAAATTGCAAACCTCTATCAGAAATCTTGGGGAAAACTAACCATGGACCTGCCTGGAGAAAACCAAACAGCAAAACCCAGAATCAGAGAGGAGTCTGAGATCTGCTAGGAGAGATGACCGAGGGGGCACTGGCGGTGCGGCTGTCTCTCCTAGACAGTCGCGAAAATGCGGCAAAGAAGTCCTGGCCGCAACTTTTTAGGGGAGAGAGGTGAGGGGCTCAGGTGAGATGGCAGCACCTGGGCTCCTTTCTCCACAGATGTTCTCAGTTTTGGGGGAGAAAGATGTGATGTTAAATAGGAGGAGAAAAAAAGGTAACTTCCCTATTTTAGCCCTAGGGTAAAAGGGAATTTACAAATTAGGATTATGATGTCTAATATATACAAAGAAATGGTATGTTACAAGGAAGTTTAAATTTTGTATAAATTATTATTATTATTATTATTATTATTATTATTATTATTTTGGTTTGTGGTGGGGTGTGGTCATGTGTAAGATGGGTCAAAAAGACCCAGCACATTTTCAGCTTGTGATTCAGGCTCGTGGTAAAAATGGGTTTTAATCTTTGTCCATTTACCTTGATTCCTCACCACTCGTAGGATAGAAAATTACCACAGCACCATGTGGAAAGACGATGCGCACAGTAATGGGCTCAGACCAACGAGTTTTGAGCTTCCCCGTGAAGATGTGAAGCCGTGAATTGTAGAGTAGACTTTTTTGTCCGGGGGCAAAATTCTTTCTGTGTATGCATTGATCATGAAAGAACTTGGTCCTACTCTTTATTATGTTTTTGTTTTCATAAGCTTTATTTTGTATCTCCTCCAACTCTAAAATTTGCAGTTTTCTTAGTTCGTCCACTTTGTTTAAATCAAATTCAATTGTTTGATGGCCCACAAAGCACGGTGTTCTAATTCCACTGGAAAGTGGCATGCCTTACCAAATATCACTCGGTATGGAGACATACCGAGGACAGTTTTGAAAGTAGTCCGATAAGCCTATAGTGCATTTATCAGCTTGCTGAACCACTCCTTTCTTTCTATTCTGTCTGACTGTTTTCTCTAATATGAGCTTAATTTATCTGTTCGTCACTTCCACTTGCCTATTGGTTTGGGGATGATACATCGTAGACAATTTATAAGTGATAGAGTATTTAAGAATCAGGGCTTCGAAAGCCCTGTTGCAGAAATGAGTCTCATTATCACTGATAATAGCGCGCGAAGTACCAAAATGAGAGAAAATGTTTTCTTTTAGAAATGTGACAACCACCCTGTTGTTATTCGTCCTGGTCGGTATTGCCTCTAGCCATTTTGAGACATAGTCCACTGCAACCAAGATGTACTGGTTGTCGAATAAACTTGGGAACGGTCCCATAAAATTAATTCTCCAAACATCAAAAATTTCAACCTCCAGAGTAGGGTTTAGGGGCATCATGTCTCTCTTCGTAATTTCCCAGTCATTTAGCAGTTCGCGCATGACTTGCAAAAGTTAAAGGAATCCTTGAACGAAGTGGGCCAGTAAAACCCACTTAGTAAGACCTTTTCGGCGGTTTTGCGGGGACCAAAGTGTCCATCACAAGCAAGTTCATGGCAGAAAGTTAATACACTCCTATGCTCTTCCTCTGGTACACACTGTCTGATGATTTGGTCAGGACCATATTTGAAAATGTATGGCTCTTCCCAAAGAAGAACTGAACCTGGGCGAAGAAGCGATATCTATCTTGCCTCGTCCATTTATAGGGTACTTGTCATGTGGCAAGGTAATTGATGATGTCAGCATACCAGGGTTCCTTAAAGATTGCTAGAATGTGTTAATCCAAGAAATTCTTATTGATCGGTTCTTCCTCAATACGTGCGTTGGGAATTCTAGACAAGTAATCGGCCACTACATTTTTCGCACCCTTTTTGTCTCGAATCTCCAAGTCAAATTCTTATAATAGAATGATCCAACGAATAAGTCTTGCTTTTGCGCCTTCTTCATCATAAGTATCTTAACGCGGAGTAGTCTATGAAGACTGTGGTTTTCGATCCTAACAAGTATGGACGGAACTTTTCCAATGTGAATACTATGGCCAAGAATTCCTTCCCAGCGTAGTGTAGTTTTGTTGAGCATCATTCAATGTCCTACTCGAATAGTAGATCACATGTTGCCCGATTATCGATACGTTGTCATAGGACAGTGCCAATGGCAAGGTCTGAGGCATCACTCATGATTTCAAATTCTTAGGTCCAGTTAGGAGCAGAATTATAGATGCAGATATAAGTTCTTACTTAAGCTTCTCCCTTGATTTAAAACATCCATCATCAAAATCAAAGGGCACGTCCTTTGCGAGCAGGTTGGTTAAGGGTCTAGCGATTTTGCTAAAGCCTTTAATAAATCATCGGTAGAACTTAGCGTGCCTTAAAAAAGATCGGATATCCTTAATGCATTTGGGTGGTGGAAGCTTAGCCATTACTTCTATCTTAGCTTTTTCAACTTCGATCCCTCTCTTTGAGATCTCATGGCCTATGATAATCCCCTGTCTTACCATGAAGTTGAAAATCACCTAGAGCGGGGGTGAATAGGTGATATGGCTAATCTATGAACTAAATGCGGAATTTAAAAACTTAATGCAATACACTCAAGTGCAATCAATAAATGATGCACACACAACCAAGCAAAGCAATTATGAATGCACAATATGAATAGTTGCAAGGCACAAAGTAAAGAGAGAGATAGAGAGAGAGTCAATGGATCAAGCGCAAACAACAAGATATATTTCGAGGTTCGAGCACCCAGCTCTACATCCCCGCCTTCGACACACGAAGGATTTCTAATCCACTAGCTAGTCCACAAAGAACTCTTACAAGGAGTACCCAACTCCTCTCTTTACAATCACAACCTCCTCCTTGAGGCAAACTCCAAACCAACAATCTATCACCTCACAACTTGAGGGATTAGCACAAAGCAAACAAGGATCACCTCACAACTTGAGGGATACAACCCAAGGCACAAAGCCAAGAAAAGATTGGGTTACAACTTGGTGGTCTAAACAACAACCACAAACAATCTCTTTCTCCCACACAAAGATCCTATAGAATAAGAAAGTAGATGTAGCTCAAGTATGGAGAAAACTAATGGAATGGAAATCAAAATCACAAAGAAAAATCCTTGGGAAAACTGAAACCAAGATATAGAAGATGAATCAAAAACTCTTTTCCCAAAAGCCCTTTTCTTTGGTTTTCCAAACCCTAGCAAAAACTCTAAATAGATTGTTCAATATGAGTTCAAAAACTTCTTTTGATTGCTGTGAAAACACTAGAGAGTAAGAAAAATTCGTCCAGAAAATCTTGAGAAAAACTCTTTCCAATGGGGTATTTATAGACCCCAGAAAAATATAGCCGTTGGCAGCAATTTCTGCCAAAACAGAACTAACGGTCGACCGGACGGTCGACCGTCCAACGGTCAATTTTTGCCCGTTGGCAGCTCACGGTCGACCGCTCGGTCGACCCAAAAATACAGAGAGCTCTGCTCTCTGGGACGGTCGACCGGACCGGTCGACCGTGCCAACCAGCCAGACGTGCACAAGGCTGTGCACGTCGGTCGACCCAGCCGGTCGACCGACTTCAGCCCCAGTCGACTTGGTCATTCGACTAGTCGACTTGGTTGAAGCTTGAACAAAAATCTGAGTTAGAAACATGTTTAAAAATTCTTTTATCTTTTCTAAAAATCACCAAAATAGTTTTATCATTTTGCATTGATATATAAACATGTGATAAAAGTTTAGCCCAAATATCAATCAATATGAACTATTTTAGTGTCTTATCACTTTTACCAAAAACTGTATTTTCTAAAACTTGGATTTTGAATAGAAAATACATTTTGTCCAAAACTCATCTAAATACAAAAACATGATATTTAAACATATTTGAAGCATGATGCATATGGATAGAAATCCAATATACATGAAATATATATATATCCATGTTTTTGTCATTAATTCCAAAAATATGTTTTGTTAAAAATACAAAACCTAAAACACATGAATAGGTATATCAAATTAAATTTGTCTAAGTAGTTGAAGCATGCATGTATATAGAACAAATCTAATATACACTAAACCATGTAAACTTGTTTTGATATAATATCTATTCATGAAACCAAGATTGGTTAAACCAAAAACTGAAAACCAATATTCAAAACATGAAACGTGTGTGTTGTGAACTTGAGCATATCATACTATTCTAATCTTTACAATTTAGATCTAAACACAAAACTAAACTAAGGTACCGATGTCTTCTTGTAGAGCGCAATCTCCAAGCCGACTCGATCTAAAACTCCGTGATTCACCGAGCTTGACTCCAATGAGTGCTAGATATCATCTTTGACGCTTGGGCTCTTGAATCAACATGTGAAAGCTTCCAAACCATCTTGTTGAAGCTAATCACCAACTAATAACTTGATTAATGATCTGAAACTAAATAACACAAGATTATTAGTACACATAACTACATGAGTTAATCATCATCAAAACTAGAGTGGAAGGCCTTTGGGCCAACAATCTCCCCCTTTTTGATGATGACAAAACTCATGGAGTTATATATGCATGGATTAAAGTTAAGCTTCAAAGAAGCTCCCCCTTAACTCATGCATAGGGATAAACAACAAATATATGCAATGAATACTAAACCTGAAACATGCATAGATATGCATCAAACAATAAATGGCTCTAGATACCAATGAAGGATATCAATGAAATTTTCAAAAACAAATAAACATGCTCTAGATACCAATTAACAAAACAAATAAATATGCTCTAGATACCAATTAATAAAAACAAATACACATGCTCTAGATACCAATTAAACTCAATATATGCAAAACAAAACTAATGATCTCTTTTACAAGCTCTTGATACCAAAACTAAACATGTTCTATAAATAATGCTTTAGATACCAATTGAACTTAATAAAAACATAAAACATACATACAAACATGCATATAAACTCAAATTCTTCTCCCCCTTTTTGTCAATCATCAACAAAGGGGTCAAAAATAAAACAAAACTAATAAAAACGTATTTTCCTCCTCTATTTATTCAAAACAAAGAATCAATAAAGGGATGTTTCAAAAACAAAATATGCTCCCCCTTTTTGTCTAAAACAAAAACAATATTAATTAGGGGTCAAATCAAATATGATTCAATTAAAAATGTGTCAATGAAGTGCATCTAGATACCAATTAAAGTGAAACTATACCAATTGAAAAACAAAAATCTTGATACCAATTGATAAGTAAACAAACAACATACTAATTGTAAATAAACAATCTTGATATCAATTGAAATTAAACATAACAAATTTTGAATTTCTAAACATAAATGTTGATACCAATTGAAATTAAACATAGATCTTTAATACCAATTGAAATTATTGCCAATTGAAATTATTATTCTCTATCATAAAGTAAGGGAGTGGAATACTAAATACCAATTGAAAGAAGAAATACAAGATTTTCTCCCCCTTTATGAAATACCAATAAAAACTATGATAAGGCTCGAATTAAGATACCAATTGAAAGCTAAATCAATTGAAACAAGGTTGAAACTCAAGCTTATCATAAACAAGATTTGTGCTTGACAATATAGAAATATAGGAAGCACAAATAAAACACATATATGTATGAATAGATAGATACCAATTGAAATTGATACCACTTGAAATGTAAGCATACATACATAAAAATGTATGAGTATACAAGAAATGTCAAGATTGATACCAATTGAAAGAATTCAATGATACCAATTGAAATAACAATAAGATCAAGTGTATATCTCATATTCCTATACCTCCCAATCATGGTTCAAGTTTCAAATGATTTTCATTTTAAAGCATACATGAACATGATTGACCATCCATCCGCCCGTTAAAGGTAGGGATTTTCAAAATAGATTTGAAAATATAGTGTGTTTGAAAACTCTACCAAAGAAGAATATCACAACTAGTTATATGAATCAACTAGTACGAGATCCTTCAAACAAGGAATAACAAAAATATTTTTCATGAAGACACATGTAAACCACATGGCACTAAGACACTCAAAATCCATATAGCACAATTTGTACTCATGAAAACTAAGTCATGAGAAAATATTAAATAAGGTGAGTGTACAAGTGTTGTGAGAAGCATATCAACATGAAATGGACAATCAAGCTCAATATTGAAAACATGTAATTCATCTAGGATGTGAAATCACCAATTAAAATCATCAAAAAAAAACATGAACTTCGTCATAAATGTGAAATCACCTAGCAACATGAAATTCATCCAAACGATTTAAACTTCAAGGCATATATATGTCATGTACAAACTAAGGTATACATACATATCCTAAACACAATGAGTCCACAAAAGTATATGCATGAAGGCACGTGGCTCAAGGATGTACATGTATAATCAATAGTTTGGACAAGATAGACATATACATGAAGTTAAAACACAAGATCATAGAAACATATCCAAAATGAGGAATACAAGTTTGAATGCATGAATCATCAAAACTTGACTATACTAGTACATCAAGTGAATACAAATGAGCGTTCAAGCACAAACATATATAAAGGTCTATTTGTAGCTCACTAGTTGTACAAGCATAAATCCTAGTCTTAATGAAAACTTATCATTCAAGCAAGTAGTCAAAACATGAAGTATAAAACGGGAATCATAACCCAACATGATAAACATAATAATCAAAACATGAATTATTAAAACAAAAAGTCATAGTCAACCATATGAGTAGCATGACAAAGACATGTGCATTAGATCTATGATTAACATGATAGCTAAAACATAAAGAGAACACAAAATATGGTCCATACTAAACATGGGTGTCTCAACAACTAATCATATAAAGCATAAGTCTAATAAACATGGCAAATATCATACTAATCATGAAACAATAAAACATGAGTTATCAAAACAAAACATCATAAGCATCCATATGATCATTATGTATATGCACGTACATTAGATCTAGGTCATACATGATAGTACAAAACAAGGTGAGAACACAAAGATAAGATCCATATAAAACATGGGTGTCTCAAGTAACTAAACATGTATAACACTAATCTAATTAACATGACATAAGCATAATGAACAAGACATGCTATGAATAGATGAATATAAAAAAAACATGCAAATAAGAATGGGAGTTAGAGAATGATACCAAAACCGATGAAGGTGCATCTCTAGTTCTCCAAACTACGGTGGTCCTCCCACCAAATCCCCTTGAGAGTGAAGCATCCAAATGGTTCTCTTTTAAGCTTAGAATGCATCCACCTCAAGGCACCAATACTCTCACGTGATGCGAGAGCTCCCACCTACATCAAAAGTCAAGGAGGTGGTTTTTGGTACCCATTTTCTTTTGGGTCCATAGGGGTTAGTTTCTTTTCTAACCCAAACAAGATTACATGCTAAATTTTCATTATGTAAACGATCATAGCAAAATCTAGCAAGATGGCCTTTTCGACCATAATGTGTACATGTGTACACATGAGCATACATGTTATGGTTGTGTCCGTGATGAGCATGTGTATGCCGTGATGGGTGTACATGTAAAGATGGAACTTGTTTCTTGCGAACCAAGGTTTCCAAGCGTGTATGATTCAAGGTACATTGGCTCAAAGTGGAGCCCAAACTATCAACACTCATCTTCAAAACATTTATGTCATTTTCAATACTAGAAGATAAAGTGGAGCATGCAATAGGTGTGCTAGAACAAGAAGCTACACTAGCATGACAAACATGAATATCAATCTCATTTTGCAAAGATTCATTTTTCTTTAAAATAAGATCAAGTTCCTTAGTGATAGAATCAATTTTAATTTTCAAAACAAGGTTATCTTTTAAAACAAAATCCAATTTAGAAGATAAAACCTTATTGTTTTTCACAACATCATCACAATCATTTTTGCTTTTCAAAAATTTATTTTCCTTTAAAGCAAGTTCAAGTTGAGATTTAAGTAAGTCACGTTCACTTGCAATCTCTTCCTTTTCTTGCAAAATCAATTCAAAATTAGAACACAAATCCTTTAATTCATTTTTCAAACAAGATTATCCTCTTTCAAAAGTTTGTGTTTTTTCAAGAAATTTTCAAGCTTTGTGGCAAGTTCCATATTTAAGGTTTGAGCTTCTAAGCAACCATCACAATAGGAACTAGAGCAATCATCTAATTGAGAATCCGATTGTACCTTAAGGGAGTCCTTCCCTTGGACCATGAAGCAATGCTCTTCGGACTTTTCTCTCATAGATCTCCTCATCTTGTTGATAATCCTTGGAAGCTCGGGAGAAGTCAATATGCTCCAAACTGCAAAAGCCGAGTCATAACGATCAAAACCGGTAAAAGATGTTCATTAATAGATGCTCTAAGTGCTCTAGGTGCTAATGCATTTGCCTTTTTATGTTTGCTACTATTAGGGAATGATTCTTGAGTAGAGGCTTGGTAAACTAGATGTCCTAGGCTTTTTAAATGACTAACCATGTTGGCCTTCCAAACATCAAGTCTAAAATGGTCAAACATAGGAGGGCTACCCATGAGTGCAACTATATGTGTGCAAATGAAAAATGCAAATGAAGATTAGCAAACCAAGATCTCACTCCTAGGTGGTTAAACCTAAATATCAGGAGCGTAGGCTCTGATACCAATTGAAAATCACCTAGGGGGGGGGGTGAATAGGTGATATGGCTAATCTATGAACTAAATGCGGAATTTAAAAACTTAATACAATACACTCAAGTGCAATCAATAAATGATGCACACACAACCAAGCAAAGCAATGATGAATGCACAATATGAATAGTTGCAAGGCACAAAGTAAAGAGAGAGATAGAGAGAGAGTCAATGGATCAAGCGCAAACAATAAGATATATTTCGAGGTTCGAGCACCCAGCTCTACATCCCCGCCTTCGACACACGAAGGATTTCTAATCCACTAGCTAGTCCACAAAGAACTCTCACAAGGAGTACCCAACTCCTCTCTTTACAATCACAACCTCCTCCTTGAGGCAAACTCCAAACCAACAATCTATCACCTCACAACTTGAGGGATTAGCACAAAGCAAATAAGGATCACCTCACAACTTGAGGGATACAACCCAAGGCACAAAGCCAAGAAAAGATTGGGTTACAACTTGGTGGTCTAAACAACAACCACAAACAATCTCTTTCTCCACACAAAGATCCTATAGAATAAGAAAGTAGATGTAGCTCAAGTGTGGAGAAAACCAATGGAATGGAAATCAAAATCACAAAGAAAAATCCTTGGGAAAAACTGAAACCAAGATATAGAAGATGAATCAAAAACTCTTTTCCCAAAAGCCCTTTTCTTTGGTTTTCCAAACCCTAGCAAAAACTCCAAATAGATTGTTCAATATGAGTTCAAAAACTTCTTTTGATTGCTATGAAAACACTAGAGAGTAAGGAAAAATTCGTCCAGAAAATCTTAGAGAAAAACTCTTTCCAATGGGGTATTTATAAACCCCAGAAAAATATAGCCGTTGGCAGTAATTTCTGCCAAAACAGAACTAACGGTCGACCGTCCAACGGTCAATTTTTGCCCGTTGGCAGCTCACGGTCGACCGCTCGGTCGACCCAAAAATACAGAGAGCTCTGCTCTCTGGGACGGTCGACCGGACCGGTCGACCGTGCCAACCAGCCAGACGTGCACAAGGCTATGCACGTCGGTCGACCCAGCCGGTCGACCGACTTCAGCCCCAGTCGACTTGGTCATTCGACTAGTCGACTTGGTTGAAGCCTAGAACAAAAATCTGAGTTAGAAACATGTTTAAAAATTCTTTTATCTTTTCTAAAAATCACCAAAAATAGTTTTATCATTTTGCATTGATATATAAACATGTGATAAAAAGTTTAGCCCAAATATCAATCAATATGAACTATTTTAGTGTCTTATCATTTTTACCAAAAATCAAAAACTGTATTTTCTAAAACTTGGATTTTGAATAGAAAATACATTTTGTCCAAAACCCATCTAAATACAAAAACATGATATTTAAACATATTTGAAGCATGATGCATAAGGATAGAAATCCAATATACATGAAACATATACATATATATCCATGTTTTTGTCATTAATTCCAAAAATATTTTTGTTAAAAATACAAAACCTAAAACACATGAATAGGTATATCAAATTAAGTTTGTCTAAGTAGTTGAAGCATGCATGTATATAGAACAAATCTAATATACACTAAACCATGTAAACTTGTTTTGATATAATATCTATTCATGAAACCAAGATTGGTTAAACCAAAAACCAAAAACCAATATTCAAAACATGAAACGTGTGTGTTGTGAACTTGAGCATATCATACTATTCTAATCTTTATAATTTGGATCTAAACACAAAACTAAACTAAAGTACCGATGTCTTCTTGTAGAGCGCAATCTCCAAGCCGACTCGATCCAAAACTCCGTGATTTACCGAGCTTGACTCCAATGAGTGCTAGATATCATCTTTGATGCTTGGGCTCTTGAATCAACATGTGAAAGCTTCCAAACCATCTTGTTGAAGCTAATCACCAACTAATAACTTGATTAATGATCTGAAACTAAATAACACAAGATTATTAGTACACATAACTACATGAGTTAATCATCATCAAAACTAGAGTGGAAGGCCTTTGGGCCAACAGAAGTGACAATTTTTCTAATGTAGAGTTAAGTTCTTTTCCTTACATCTTTGAAGAACTAACTCTAAGTGATGAAGACAATAGTCAAATGAATCTCCATAGATGGAGAAATCATCCATGAAAATTTTTAAGAAATGTGCTCCCATATCGGAGAAAAAACTGAGCATGCACCGTTAAAATATCGCGGGAGCGTTGCATAATCCAAAGGGCATGTGTCGGTAGGCAAAGATTCTGAATGGGCAAGTAAACATTGTCTTCTTCTAGTCCTCTGCAGCAATGGGGATCTGATTGTATCTTGAGTACTGATCGGTCGCTAAGATTGCACATTTATTATCATATTCTCATACTTATTATAAAATAAACTCTGCTTTCTCCTAACTATTGTTTAATTTATTTGCGGGCCCATTCCTAAAGGAGAGTGAAGAGAAATGAGCCCAAAAGCCCATCAAATTCTGAATTAAATCAGAATAAATTCAAAATCAGGGAATTAGGGCAAATCTTGGCAAATCAGAGAGGTTGAAAACCGGTTGAAATGAATCATCCCAAATCAAGCGGTTGAAGCCAAAGATCAAAGGCCGTTTTATCACAATTCTGGAGCTGTAACGAGAAATCCAGCTGAAGATAAAGCCAGAACGCGAAATCAGGGACTACCACCAACAGGGTGTGGCCACCTGGCTGTGAAAACGCAGCCAAAGCCGCATTTCTGCGGCTTTGTTAGTGAGTTAGGGGGAGCGTTTGCTCCCCCTATCTTCATACGCTCTCATATGGTGGGTTTTGCCTATAAATACTGGGATTTTCAGAGCGTACAGAGGACGACCATGCAGAGATAGGATTTAGTCCAGTTTTTCATTCTTTGTAGTATAAGTTTTTGTTTTCTTTTTATGTAATTTTAATTTCTTTGTAAGCTTAGGTTAGATTGAGATTCATGTAAGTAAGAGAGAGAGGCTTATGTTGAGAGTGACACCGATGTACCTCCTCCTTTCTTCCATCGTTTCTGCAAGCAATAAAAGGTAACTTTTTTTATGTTTGTCTTTACTTTTGTTTCCTTCTTCTTCTTTCTACCTTTCCTCTTTTGGTTATGATGAGCATTCAAGTGAATCTAGAAGCATCAGTATAACAATGTTTGTGTGAGTGCCAACGATATTTCATGATGATGTTCTCCTCCTCAAGACTCCGTATCATTTCATTCTTATTCGTCTTGATGATGTAATGCGAATGGGGACTGAGCTCGATCTTATGGCTTATGCGTTGAACGCCCCCAAAGCAAGGTAGAACATGCAAGGGTTCCAGGTAAGTCATCAACCAAAGGAGGTAAGTATTTCTTTAATCTTTTCTTTCTTTTCTTTTATTTTTTAGTTTAGATCACCATCACTAACAACACCCACTTCTTTTATCACTCCTTTTCAATTTCTTTGTACATATCCAATTCTGGTTTCTCTATCTTCTCAATCTCTCACTTTCTGCCTAACTTCATTGTAATTTATTTTTCTTTTCTTTTTAAGAAACTAAAGAAGAACTTTAACCATCAATGGTAGCCTAAAAGAGAACTTACTAAAATGCTTCCTTCGCTAGTCCCTCCTTGTGGATCACGACCCGCATAGCCACTTGCTATTGCGGTAGAATTAAGTAACTTGCACTTTTCATTCTTAGTTCTGAAATTCTGTATTTTGTGTGCAGGTTAAACATCAATCAAGTACCCATCCAGAAAACAGAAGTACTCATGTCTAGCTAAGCGTTCGTTCTAGAATTTGACTGATGAAGAGTAGCAGGACGTAGTCTTTATTGGTAGCGGCGTTCAATTTCCGATAATCAATACAAACACGAATGTTGGTAGGTAGTCTTATTTGTACCAACTCCTTGTGTTCATTTTCTACTACCGTTAAACTAGCTTTCTTAGGGATAGCGTAGACCGGGCCAACTCGTTGGCTATCAAAAATGGGATAAATTATCTCATTGTCTAACAGTTTCAAATTTTCTATTTTCACAGCTATGCATGACTGGGTTAAGCCTACGCTGCGGGTCCCTCCTAGGAGTCGCATCATCGTTCAAATGAATTCTGGGTTGTACTATTTTTGGACTTATCCCTTTAATGTCATTCATTGTCCATCCAATGGCTTCTCTACGTTTTCTTAAAATTGACATCAAGCTTTCCTCTTGTTTTCCAGTCAGATGGGATGCTAGGATGACTGGCAGGGTTTCTCTTCCTAGGTAGGCGTACTTGAGGTGTTCAGGCAAAGCTTTTAATTCTAAGGAAGGAGCGGATTTATTGGAAGAGAGATTTGGAGTTTCGATCTGGGGATTAGGTACACTTGGGCTCGATCCTCGATCCACTGTTGAATCAATGATCTAGTCTAAATTGAAATCATCAAATTCCAAATTAAACTTGCTCTCCGTGTCTATCTGTATGCTCTCTTCATGCTCACTTGTCAAATTCTCAATGGAATTGATCTTAAATGTCTGATCATTATCCCTAGGTTATTTTTCTATGTTGAAAATATTGACTTCCTTTGTCATGTCTCCAAAGGTCAATCGCATGGACCCGTTCCTACAGTTGATTATGATATTAGCTGTAGTAAGGAATAGGCACCCTAAGATAATAGGAGTTTGAGACCTTGGGTTTGACATAGGTTGGGTCTTAAGCACAATGAAGTCAACGGGGTAGATAAAATCCCAGACCCGAATAAGGACATCTGTAATTTTCCCTTTGGGGCTTTCCCAAATCGATCAGCTAACGGAATGGTTACTTGAGTTGGACACAACTCGTCCAACCCAAATTGCTGGTATACTTAGAGAGGTAGCAAGTTGATACGTGCTCCCAGGTTAAGAAGTGCTCGGCTAATTTCTATTTGTCCTATAGTGCAAGAAATTATAGAACATCCGGGATCTTTGTATTTCACTGGAATAAGACTAGACAGAAGTTCGCTTATGTTGGTTGTTAAGAACACTTTCTTTGGCACATTCATTTTTCTCTTCTTAGTACACATATCCTTAAGGAATTTAGCATATACTGGGACTTATTGGATTGCATTAAGAAGAGGCACATTCAATTTGACCTGATTAAATATCTCGAGTATCTTTTCTATGTGCATGTTCTTATTGTTGTTCCTAAGCCTATTTGGAAAAGGTGCTACAGGCTTGTGAATTTGATCAGTAGTTGTGTCCTTATCAGATATTTATAGAGCAGATTGAGATGAGCTAGCAGATGTGGAGAAAGGAGTAGGATCAATTTGGATAGAACTTTTTGGCTTAAAGACCTGATTGTCCACCTTCTTTCCTGATCTAAATGTATGAACAACGTTACACTAGTTGATCTGAGAATCCTAAACTTCATAAGCTTGATTGGAATTCTTAGGGTTGACTAGCGGTTGACTAGGTAAAGTACCCTCGGATCTTTCACTTAGAGAATCTGCTAATTGACTCATCTAAACTTCCAATCTAGATATGGCCTGTGTATGGTTGTTCAATATCTGTCCTTGATTTTGCATAAAGGTAGTTTGGGACTTCAGGAATGCCTCCATACTCTTCTCCAAATCACTGAGTTTTTTCTCTGTTGATGAATTTTGGAAGGAGGGAGATGAAGCTTGACTGAGAAAGTTTTCTTGATGATTGGGATGGTGAAGATTGTTGGGAATTTGGTCTTGGGAGAATTGTTCGGGCGCTAAGAGAAATTCGAGTGATTTCTCTAACCAGGATTGTAAGTCGGTGAGTAGGGATTGTGTTACGACCTGGAGTAGGCCGCATTCATGCGTTCCAGTGATACTTGATGAGTTTGAAAAATTAGACACTCTACAAAAATATGGTTTGTGCCTGACAATATGAACAACCCTGATTGTGGATCGGTGGTGGGTTGATTTGGTTGACTTTGACTTGCTCTTTTGTATCTAGAGCCTCTATTCTTCTCATCAGAGTGACAATCTTAGCTTCAATAACTATGGATGACTCTAAGGATAGGAACCCTCCTTTTTGAAGTTATAGATTGTGAATTCCTTGGCTTCTCAGAGATTGGGCTCCCATTGGAGAGTTTTCTCAGCTAGATCTTCAAATAAACCCCAACCCTAATTTTCATCCTTTTGCAAGAATTCCCCCTGATACATGATTTCTAACAAGGTTTTTGTTTGATAATCTAAACCATCATAGAGAATCTGGCACTGACGCCATTTTTCTACACCATGATGAGGGCACTGAGCTAAAAGATCTTTGAATCGCGCAAAGTATCTCCAGAATGGTTCGCTCTGCTCTTGCCTAAACTGTATGATGTTCTTTCTGATGAGGGCAGTCTTGTGGATTGGGTAAAATTTCTTCAAGAAAGCCTTGACGAAATCATCTCACGTCGTAACTGAGTCCACAGCCAAGTTATACAACCATTTCTTAGCTAGGTCCTTTAGGAAAAAGGGAATGAAACATAACCTCACTGCATCGTCTCCCAGTTGGGAAATGTGCATCATGAGGCATACTTCTTCAAATTTCCTAACAAAGATGTATGCGTAATCTGATTTTAAACCATGAAATTTTGGGAGAGTATTGATGAATTGCGGTTTCCGCTCAAAATTATTACCATTCGCTTCAGGAAGTTTTATACAAGATGTGAGTAAACTTCTGATTAAGTAAAACCTATCCTGTAGCCATGCCATCACTGGTTCTGGATGAAGTGGAAGAGAAGTGTTTCAGGTCAATCTAGAAGTAACAGGATCTCTTAACCACTCTTGCATGCAACATACCACAAACAACATACACACAACAAAAAATAAAAAAGAATAAAAAACAAATAAGAGAAAGAGAAACAACCACCAAGCCTTCTCTAAGGTACCTAGACCTAGACAACTCCTAACTAGTCGATTCTCTGGGGGAGGTTACTGCAGGAATTAAATTACAAGCTAATCGGCCAGGAAAGGACAAAACTCAGTGGGAGGTATCCAGGCGTGAGCGTCAGGCCTTAATTATGTGAAACCATGGAGTTTTCAAGGCTTGACCTCTCAATCCTCTTTCCTTAGACACTAATTTTGCAGGAGTATAGTTCTTACAATTTCCACCCTCGGTTCTTCTCTAAGTGAGTCCGAGATGTTCCTAGGGCTAACGTCTATCAACTTTTAGTTAGGCTTGGGATTGTAAGGCACTTGAAGATGGTTTTTGGGCTAAAGAAGAGTGATGAAATCTCCCCCTTGTCTTATTTATTTGGGTTTGCCCTTAATGTCAATTGTGCAAGTGTACCAATGTATTCACAACAAGATAACACTCAAAATGATAAATCACTCCAAAAATGTTATTCCTATTCTATATGAAATGTACAAGTACCTCTCTCCAGCACTCTTCAACATGAATTAAAATGAATTGAAATAGACATGTGCTCTAAATGCAAAAGCTAATCAAGTTTTCAATTTAGCAACAAATAAATTTCTGTTGAGTTATTAACAGTGCATGGGTGAGTCATACAAGAAACTATTATTTGCTGAAAGTAATTTCTCTACGCAATTTTCCGCAACCCTGCAGAAATTTTTTATGAGTACTTCAATCAGAAAAGTCACGCATGCGAGGCTTTTTTGAGAGCTTCTTTTCCAAGCAAGTGTAGGTCCACTGCGGTGATTAGTCCCTTGACTCCTTCTCTTGCACAAAAACAAAGAGAAATCTTTAGTAATAGCAAGAAAAATCATTACTCCTCCCCAGCAACGGCGCCAAAATTTGATCGCTAAAAAGCATGCACAAGAAGCAGTAAAAGAGTGATGGTCAATGTTACAGCTTTAGCAATTCTACCGTGATAGCAAAGTGGCTATACCGGTCGTTTCCACAAGGGGGCGATAGAAGCTTGATGTGCGGTCTTCTTTGTTCATAGACAACATGTTTCTTTGTTTAAAGAATGAATTGAAAGTAAAACAAGAAAGATTGTAGAAATAGTTTGAAATATTTTGGTGTTGGAAAAGTGTTTTGCATTTTTAGAGATGAAAAAGATGCATGGCTAATCTTCAACTAATTGCTCCCACTAACCTCTAGCTTCTTGAAGACATAACCTCACAATGGATCATAGGCAATCACAAGCCTTGGTATAAGAACTTTTCACGTGGTAGATCGAATGAAAGTTCCTCCCATCACCTTGCTTCACACGGTAAAACTCGAACATTCCTCCATCAAGATCCATTTGAAGGGGGGAAGAAACAAGTGAACTATTGGTATCGGTAAGGATGCATGGGAGTTCCACTAACTTACAAAAAACAAGTAGAGTTAACAACTTCTATAGATCATAAAAAACTTAGGAGTCAAGTATGAAATAAGAAAGTGAGTCTACTTGTTAGTAAGTTAGAGTTAAAAACCCTCATTGAAGATTTCATGGCTCTTGTTTGTACAAAGCTTGACACTTATTGATTCATATGGGTTGTTCAAGTAAGTTACTAGAGGTTAGTGGGTTAGTAGTTAGTTAGCCGTTCTATAAAGAGGTTAATTAGATATGGTAAATGAAAATAAAAGAGGATATGAAAGGAGAGAAAATATACTAAACTAGTACAAGTAAAAGTAAGGTAAAAATGCAAAGAACAATATGGTAAAAGAAGAACTTCACTTGTATTTGATTATCACCTTTAAGATACAAGCTTGACTCTCTCTCTCTCTCTCTCTCTCTCTCTCTCTCTCTCTCACTCTAATGGCTAATCTAATACAAGAAACTAAAAGAGAATACAAGAAAGCAAAGGAAAATACAATAACAAACTAATAAGAACTCCCTATTATCTGGATATCCCCTTCTCTGGAAATCTTGGAGAGTATTTATAGGCACATAAGCATAGGGGACGGAGTGGGGAGCATGGCCCCTGGCGCTGGCAGAGCGGCGCTAGGATAGCCGTGGAAACGCTGCCTGGGCCACGTTTCCGTGGCCATACTGTTCCAGCTGTAGCGCCAGTGCGTACAGACTGGTGCCAGGGGATGGGCTTGTTGGTGCATTAAATGCATTGACTTCTGCTCCCTGGTTCAGCAGATTTGGGCTTCAAGTGTGGGCTTCTTCTTAGCTTTAAAAATCCTCAAATATGTTGGAGTTTTGGGCCCCTTTTCTTCTTCAAGAGATGGACCTAGAAACAAGGACAAAAACCCATTGATTAACAGAATTTTATTAAGATAAATATTAAAACATGATAAAAAAAATATGCAAATATAAACACTAATTAAATCTCCCTTGGTACATGGTTTCTAAAAGAGTTTTCGTTTGGTACTGTAAACCATCGTAGGGAATTTGGCATTGTTGCCCCTTCTCTATATCATGATGAGAGCACTGGGCAAGGAAATCTTTGAACCGTTCAAAGTATTTCTAAAAGGGTTCACTAGATTCTTACTTGAACTGCATAATGTTCTTCCTAATGAGAGCGGTCTTGTGGATAGGGTAGAATTTCTTAAAGAAGACCCGATAAAATCATCCCACAATGAGACAGAACCGGCTGCTAAGCTGAAGAGCCATTTCTTTGCTAGGTCTTTTACGGAGAATGGAATGAAACGCAACCTAACGTCATCTTCTCCAAGGTGGAGTAATTTCATCAAAGGCATACTTCCTCAATTTCTCTTATAAAAAAGTATGCCTCCTCGGATTCTAAGCCAGGAAACTTGGGGAGAGTGTTGATGTATTGTGGCTTGAGCTCAAAGTTGTTATCAGTGGCTTCGGGAAGCCGAATACAAGATGGAAGAGATGTTATAATCAGGTAGAACTTATCCTGCAGAGATGAAGTTTGGGCCATGATCGGATTGGGAATAGGTGGTGAACCTAGATGTAACTTGGTCTCTTTACCACACTTGCATGCAATATTACAAACACAATCACCAATCAAAAAGGAAAAAATTCATCCAAGCCTATTCTAAGATAAACTTAGACCTAGACAACCCTAACTGGTCAGACTATCCACGGGAAATATATTGCAGCAATCTAACCACAAGTTAATTGATCAGATCAGGGCAAGATTAGTGAAAAGTATTCGTGCAAGAGCAACATGCCTAATTAAGCTAAACCACTTGCCTTCTATGTTTCACCTCTCAATCCCCAACCTTGGACACTGATTTGATGAAAGTTAAATTCTAACAACTTCCTTCTTAGGTTAATCTCCTAGTGAGTCCGAGTTATCTTAGGTCTAATCTCTATTTAAATTTTAAATTAGGCTTAAATTGTGAGTGCAGTGGAGATGGTTTGTGGGGTAAGGGAGGATAATGATTTTCCCACCTTATTTTGTTTATGGGATTTGCCCTTAGTTTGTTTTTGAGTGCATGTACGCAAGTAAATAGAAAAGTAACCGCCAAAATAATTATAAATCACCCAAAAGTGTTTCCTAATCTAGATGCACTGTGGACGTACCTTGTCCCCAGCACTCTTCAATAATAATTTAAATTAAAACAGAATTAGACAAATGCCTATGATGCAAGTCTAATCATTTTTTAAACACTTCAAACGATAGATTATTGTTGTGATTAGAATAGTATGCAAAAACAAGTATTAAAGAAAACTAACAGTAACAGAGACTTAAGTTTGTGGTTATGAAGCACCTACAAAAGAAGTAACAAGTGGTTCAACCACGTTGCGGTGGAAATGCAGCTCATGTCGCGTTTGCGCGGCCAACTTGTGGTGTCCTGTGCTCTGTATTCTAGAGCAGAGGCACAAGATAGCGAGCAATATTCTGCACCCTTCAGTTCCTTCAAATCTATCTCTGCAAAACAAACAGATAAGAAAGATTATAAAAAACAAAAATGTATCGTTCCTTCCTTGGCAACGGCGCTAAAATTTGATTGTCGAAAAACCAAGAGTTTAGAAAGATGTTATCTAGAAGTAGGTTTGTGTCTCTGACTTCTCACAATTTAACCATAATAGCAATAGTTATATGGGTCAAATCCACAGGAGGGATACGATGAAAGCTTTTTGGTACGGTCCTTTAATTAATCTTCTTCTCTACTAAAAAAACTAAAAAGAAAAGTTTTTGCTTGATTTTTTTATTTTCTTTTTATTTTTATAAATTTAAGAAAAGAAAAACTTAAAAGATGGTTGAAAAGATAACCTTGATCTAGAGAACTAAAAAGAAAGAAAATTTTGTTGGGATTTTAAATATGAGAAAAAGTTCAAGGCTTGCTAATCATCTACCACCACTAATTTCTAACCTTTGAGAGAATATGTTCACTTTGGATCATAAAAATTATACCTTAGAAGTTGCATTAAATTCAAGTAAGATATATCAGATGAAAAAATAAACTTTATTTGAAATAACATTAGCCAAAATTCAACATTAGATTATCAAAGCCATCCAAGCATAGAATAAGAAAAAATAATCAGAAGTAACATTAAACTATCAAGGCAGTCAAAGAATAGAATAAAAAAACTATTGACTAGTGTTAGCAAATATAAATTTAATTATCAATCATCATGTTCCTTCAAGAACATTCACATATTCTGGGGTTTAAACAAACATATTGATTGCTAAAACAAATGAAACAACCAATGAAGTTAAGAATGTACCGTGTAGCTTGTGGCTAACGGGTCGAGTCCACGAGGAGGAATGCGATAGAAGCTTTTCGGTGAAGTAAATAGAAACAAAGAAGTGTGTTAGTTTTTTCAAGAAAAAGAGAATGGAAGGAAAAGAGATGAAAAAGAGAAATTTCAACTTTCAGAAAAGGATTTGGAGAAAGTGATTTGTAAAAAGCTTTAAGAGTTGTGATGTTGTTTTATAATATGAAATCAAATCTGGGCTTACTATCTTCCTACTCACTTGTTCATTCTTCTCTTAAAATATTAAGTCCCTCGAGTTCATTTGCAAGACTTAAAGTTGATTCTTTTTAGAGAGTTTTGAGTAAAGCACATAAGATGTAGAGGGGTTGAGTTCTTTATCTTCAAGAAAGAGTTGGAATCAGATATTAAAACATAAAGCGTGAAGAAGCAAGAATGAATTAAAAATGATTCACAAGAAGATCAAGAGAGAATAGTGAATTCAACTATCTATGCCCATCCTCATGTGCCTTCAAGAACACTTTCAAAAAGAAAGGCTTTTAAGGGAGGCATGCATATGAGTCATCGGGACTTTGCTTTTAAAAACAGAAGAGAAGAAAACAAAAGAGAGTCGATAGCTAGCCCAGAAAACGTTTAGCTACTCATGGAAAGCGAAGAAAATAACGACATAATGTAAAGCATACCGTACTGCAAGTGAAAGAGAAATCGGCCCGACCTTTGTATTGATGTCACTTCAACCTTCAAGTACAAGCTCTCAGTTCTCTCTCTCACAAAATTTTGAAACTGGACTATAACTTAAAAAGCAAGATTACAACTTTCTTTCTAGCTAACAATGAACCTAGATCCTAAGAAAATAAGTGCAAAATTTAATTCTAGTCTTCGCTGCCTTTTTCTCTGCTGAAAGAGGTATTTATAGCCAAAAACCCACGAATCAGGATCCCGGGAACGTTGGGGGAGCAAACGCTCCCCCAACTGAATTCAGTTTGCCGCAAAACCGCGGCTTAGGCCGCGTTTTTGCGGCAATGGTGTGGCCACGTGGCCACACCAAAGGGGAGGAGGCTCCTGGTATGAAGGGCTTCTCGCATATCCTGCTGATTTTCTTGTTGCTGCTTCAACCACTGACTGAATCAGCTTTTGATTTTTTTGGCTTTGATTCCTCGATTCAAGGAGGATTTTTCTCACCCCTTGATATGCCAAGATATAGCCTAGACTTCTTCACTTCGAATTTATTCTGAATTAATTCAGAATAAAGTGGGCTTTTGGGCTTGTTCTCCTTTTATTCCTTTGAGCATTTGGGCCTACATTTAGCAAAGAAAAAAGGCACTTATTAATACCATTTATTAGCAAACAAGTGTGGTAAAGTGACAACATGAATGCAATGTATGTGACAAATCACACCCCCACACTTATCTTTTGCTCGCCCTCGAGCAAAAATCATTAGACTAACTCGAATCAATTATTAGACCACTTTCGCAGGTCACTCGATTGCACTGAGCATGTGCAACAAGCCGTTGAACCTCTAGGTCATCCCTAGAGGACGAGTTTTGTCTCGTGAGGGTTTTCAGCGGATTACACCCACAAAATCCAAAAAGGAAGAGAAATGTTAGTATTTTCGAAAAGCATTATTTTTTTTTTTTGAAGGAGAAAATATTTGAAGTATATTTGTGAGATCTTAAGTAATCTATAAGTTATAGGAATATCAAATTTTTCATTCCTAAACTTAGTCTCCATTCAAAAACATGTCATCAATTAAAGTAAGGAGTCAAATTGAACTTCTCATCTAGTCTATTAATTTACCCTGATTCGTATTCACCATCGTGACTGTGAAGTTTACTAAGGGTTCTTTAACATTAACTCCTATGCCTCATATTTTTTTTTTTGTGAACTTTTATTCCTCAATTTCATTAGGCTTTTTAATCTGCCCATGTAACGAGCTTTCAGTCGGTGACACCCAAACCGGACGGTTTTAGGGCACCAGGTGAGAAAACACCCCTAAGGACCTAAACACCCGAGCAGATAAGGCCACGAAACCAAGGTTTTTATTTATACTATGTAACCCTTTTAGGCGTGAATACTTATGCTTCATGAGGCATAAATACCCAGCTTAATCAGAGGATACACATCATTTATACGAGGTACCCCTTTTAGGCGTGAATATTTATGCTTCATGAGGCATAAATACCCAGCTTAATCAGGGAATACTTTTTTTTATATTTTTTTTTCAAACTTGTCTAATTATCTTTTGCATAAATACTAAGGCTTGCTTAGGCCAAAGCACCTAGCTACTCAATAATTAGACTTTTCTTCTTTTTTTTATGAGGCACAAGAGTCTCTGTTTTCAAACCCTAAGTGTGTAAGTGTATTTTGTGTGCATATGTCATCAAGGTAAATATCAAGACTAAATTACTTTCCCAATTTCTTCCTGACTCTAAAAATCAAACAAGTTATTTTATTTCAACCAAGTGTAAGAAATCCTAATTATGATTCTCCTATTCCTTAAAATTGACTTAAATTCTTACAAAAAATATATCAAAATATTGTCTACACTTTTCATTTTTTTTTTCAGTCATGTTAGAACCCTCCCCCACACTTATCTCATGCATTGTCCCCAATGAATGAAAGAAATGTATAAGTGCATGAAATAAAATGGAAAAGGAGGAAAGTTACCGATACACTGGGTCAAAAAGACCCATTACCGTTTCATCTACCGGCACCGATTCCAAGAAAGGTTTAAGGCGTTGACCATTTACCTTAAAGTCATTTCCATTCTTGGGGTCACTGATCTCAACTGCACCATGTGGAAACACTGTTTTTACAACGAATGGCCCAGTCCATCGTGATTTCAATTTTCCTGGGAAAAGATGAAGCCTAGAATTGTAGAGTAAGACTTTTTGACCCGGGCAAAGGTTTTTCTTAGGATGTGCTTGTCATGAAAAATCTTCACTCTATCTTTAGTGATCCTAGCATTTTCATAGGCCTCATTTCTCAATTCCTCCAATTCGGAAATTTGTAATTTCTGAAGGTCACCGGCCTTAGTCAAATCGAAATTCAACTGCTTGATTGCCCATAAGGCTCGGTGCTCTAACTCAACGGGCAGGTGACAAGGTTTGCCATAGACTAACCTATAGGGAGACATTCCTAAAATTGTCTTGAAAGCGGTCCTGTAGGCCCATAGAGCATTTACAAGTTTTAAGGACCAATCTTTCCGTTTTGGTTCACAGTTTTCTCCAATATAAGTTTGACTTGTCTATTTGAAACCTCAACTTGCCCACTGGTTTGAGGATGATATGGTGTGGACAACTTGTGAGTTATGGCATACTTTCGCATAAGGGCTTCAAAAAATCTATTGCAAAAGTGGGTGCCATTATCACTGATGATAGCACGAGGGGTTCCGAAGTGGGAAAAAATGTTCTCTCTCAAAAACTTTATGACAACTTTGTTATCATTAGTTTTACAAGGAATGGCTTCTACCCACTTGGACACGTAGTCCACAGCAACCAATATGTATTGGTTCCCAAATGAGTTAGGAAAAGGACCCATAAAGTCGATGCCCCAAACATCGAAGAGTTCTATTTCTAGAATTGGGTTGAGGGGCATCATATTTCGATGTGAGATCCTACCTACCATTTGGCATCTAGGGCACGTCTTGCAATAATCATAGGCATCCTTGAACAGAGTGGGCCAATAAAACCCGCTTTGTAGCACCTTTTCAGCAGTCTTGCGGGGACCAAAGTGTCCACCGCATGCAAGTTCGTGACAGAAGGACAGAACACTCCTAACCTCCTCATCGGGAATGCATCTCCTAATAATTTGGTCGGAACAGTACTTGAAAAGATACGGTTCCTCCCAAAAAAAATACCGGACTTGGATAAGAACCGGTGAACTTCATTTTTGGACCAATGAGACGGAGTTTGGTTTGTGACTAAGTAATTCACTATATCAGCAAACCAAGGTTCCCTAGAGATAGCTAAGAGATGTTCATCAGGAAAATCCTCATTGATGGGTAATTCGTTGCATGGAGAATTGGGAATCCGTGAGAGATGGTCAGCAACGACATTTTCTACACCTTTCTTGTCTCGAATTTCTAGATCAAATTCTTGAAGAAGGAGGATCCAACGAATGAGTCGGGCCTTGGCATCCTTCTTCATCATTAGATACCTAAGTGCAGAATGATCGGTGAAGATGGTAGTTTTGGACCCTAGTAGGTAGGGGCGAAACTTCTCTAAGGCAAACACTACTGCCAAGAATTTCTTCTCGGTCGTAGTGTAGTTCAGTTGAGCGTCATTGAGAGTCCTACTAGAGTAGTAGATCACATGCTGCTTGCTATCAATACGTTGTCCTAGGACAGCGCCTATGGCAAAATCAGAAGCATCGCACATAATCTCAAACGGCTTAGACCAATCCGGGGCAGATATGATTGGTGCAGAAATCAGCTCTCTCTTAAGCTTCTCCCAAGAAGTGATACAGTCAGCATCGAAAGTGAAGGACACATCCTTAGCTAACAGATTAGTCAAGGGCCTAGCAATTTTGCTAAAATCCTTGATAAATCTACGGTAGAAACTAGCGTGTCCTAGGAAGGATCTAATGTCCTTAACGCATTTGGGCATGGGAAGCTTAGCAATAACCTCGATTTTGGCTCTATCCACTTCTATTCCTTTCTTGGATATTTTATGACCCAAGACAATTCCATGTTTCACCATGAAGTGGCATTTCTCCCAATTTAGTGTCAAATGTTTTTCAGCACAACGTTGGAGGACGAGTTCAAGATGGTGGAGACATTGAGTGAATGAATCTCCGTAGATGGAGAAATCATCCATGAAGATTTCTAAGAAGCGCTCTACCATGTCAGAGAAAAGACTCAACATGCAACGTTGAAACGTTGCTGGGGCATTGCATAAGCCGAATGGCATCCGACGATAAGCAAATGTCCCAAATGGACAGGTAAACGTGGTCTTTTCTTGGTCCTCAGGAGCGATAGGGATCTGGTTATAGCCCGAGTAACCGTCCAAGAAGCAGTAGTACTCATGACCTGCTAAACGTTCAAGCATCTGATCAATGAAGGGAAGTGAAAATGGTCCTTACGAGTTGCAGCATTCAGTTTCCTATAGTCAATGCAAACTCGAATCTTCGTGGGAAGTCGAGTTTGAACCAACTCTTTGTTCTCGTTTTCCACTACGGTGAAACCAGATTTCTTTGGGACCGCGTGGACAGGACTGACCCATTGGCTATCCGAAATGGGATAAATTATCCCATTGTCTAAGAGTTTTATGATTTCAGCATGAACAGCCTCTTGCATTATAGGGTTTAACCTACGCTGTGGGTCTCTCTTGGGTGTGGCATCTTCATTGAGATGGATGCGGTGTTGAACGATGGTTGGACTTAATCCCTTGATATCAGTCATAGTCCACCCGATGGCTTCCTTATGTTTTCTTAGAATGTCTTTCAAATCTTTTTCTTCCACGTCATTTAAATGGGAGGCAATGATGACGGGAAAGGTCTCTTGTTCGCCTAGATAGGCGTACTTGAGATGCGCAGGAAGGGCTTTCAATTCTAAGGAAGAGGAAGGCTCACTAGAAGGACTAGTCAAATCTGTTGGCTCCATAGTTGGTGAAATCGGGTTTGAAGCCCAATTCACGGCAGAATCTACCACCTGATCGAGATTAAAGTCATCAGACTCTAACTCGAAGTCAATCTCCATTTCTGATCCCAATTCTTCCCCGTGTTCACTTGTCAAGTTCTCAATTTGGTTTACTTCAAAAGTTTGGTCCTCGATGTCACGGGGTTGTTTTCCTAGATGGAAGACATTGACTTCTCTAGTCATGTCTCCAAAGGTTAACCTCATAGACCCATTCCTGCAATTGATGATGGCATTAGCAGTGGCAAGGAATGATCGACCTAGGATGACCAGAGTTTGAGCCCTACGATTGGAGTTGGACACAGGTTGTGTCTCCAAAACTATGAAATCGACAGGGTATATGAACTCCCCTACCTGAATCAGGACATCATTAATTTCCCCTTTTGGAACTTTAACAGAACGGTCAGCCAGTTGGATGGTGACTCGGGTTGGACTAAGGTCACCCAACCCGAGTTGTTGATAAACAGAGAATGGAAGCAAGTTGATACTTGCTCCCAAGTCAAGAAGTGCACGACTAATCTCGGCTTGTCCTATTATGCAGGCAATGGTAGGGCTACCTGGATCTTTGTACTTGACAGGGATAGGACCCGAAAATAGCTCACTAATATTAGTGGCTAGGAAGACTTTCTTAGGAACATTAGTCTTTCTCTTCTTGGTGCACATGTCCTTAAGAAACTTAGCATAGGAAGGAACTTGTTGGATGGCATCAAGAAGTGGCACATTTATTTTCACTTGATTAAACATCTCTATTATCTTGTCCATGTGCGGATTTTGCTTATTGTTTTTCAGCCTATTCGGAAATGGTACTATAGGCTGGTGCACCTGGCTGGCTGACTTGTCTTTTTCAGACTCGTCAGATTTGGAAGAGCTTGGATGGGATGAGGTGGAAGCTTGATTGTGGTTGTGCTGAATAGGATTGGTGGGTGTTGACACTTGGTTATCAACTTTCTTTCCTGATCTCAATGTATGCACAGCATTACATTGATTGAATGAAGGATCCTCAGCCAAATGAGCTTGTTGGGAATTCCTCGGATTGGTGACTGGCTGACTAGGCAGGGTACCCTTTTGTCTCTCATTCTGTGGGTTGGCTAGTTGGCTCATTTGAACCTTTAACCTCTGAATGGTTTGCATGAGAGTGTCTTGATTTTTCATATATCTCTCCATGTTCCTTTCAAAGTCAGTCATTCTCCTTTCTATTTGAGGATTCTGGAAGGAGGATTGTGGAGATTGGTTAGGAAAGTTCTTTTGATAATTTGGAAAGCTTGGTGGATGGTTGGGAGAATTATTATGGAAATTGGAGAAGTTGGGTTGATGATTGGAAGAATTGTTACCATGTTGGAAGTGGTTAGCATGATTGAATCGTGAATGGTCATTGTTGTTCTGGCTCCATGAGAAATTAGGGTGATTTCTCCAGCCGGGATTGTACGTTGGGGCGTAAGGGTTATTGTTCGGCCTTGAAAAGGCCGCATTCATCGGTTCGTGGTAGGATTGCTGAGCTTGAAACACTGGGCATTCCTCAAACACATGGTTCATGGCTTGACAATAAGTGCAGCCCGGGGGTGGAAATTGGTTCGGGCTGACTTGATTGACTGGACTTGGTTCTTTTGTCTCTAGAGCTTCCAGTCTTCTAGCTAAATTAGCTAACTTAGCCTCATTAGCGATGGAGATTCTATGGAATGGAGACCTCCTTTCGAAGAGATGGAGTTAGGATTCTTAGGGGTCTCACTCGCAGATTCCCATTGGATGGTTTTCTCAGCTAAATTTTCATACAAATCCCATCCCTCATCTTCATCTTTCTGCAAGAAACCCCCTTGACACATACTTTCTAGGAGGGTTTTGGTGGAATAGTCTAAACCGTCATAGAGAATTTGGCATTGTCGCCATTTCTCTATTCCATGATGTGGACATTGGACAAGGAGGTCCTTAAAGCGTTCAAAGTACCTCCAGAATGGTTCACTAGGCTCTTGCTTAAATTGCATGATCGTCTTCCTAATGAGAGCGGTTTTATGGATAGGATAGAATTTCTTCAAGAAGACCTTGATGAAACCATCCCAAGATGTGATGGAACCGGCTGCTAAGCTGTAGAGCCACTTTTTTGCTAGGTCCTTAAGTGCAAACGTGATAAATCTCAACCTAATAGCATCGTCTACAAGGTGTGGGATTTTCATCATAAGACATACTTCCTCAAATTCTCTTATGAAGAAGTAGGCATCTTCGGACTCTAGACCATGAAATTTGGGGAGTGTGTTGATGAATTGAGGCTTGAGCTCAAAATTATATTCACCAACCGATGGAAGTGAGATGCATGATGGAAGTGAGGTCCTAATGGGGTAGAACCTATCCTGCAGTGATGTGGATTGAGCCATTACCGGATCTGGTCTTGGTTCAAACTTAGGTGGTGATGTGTGTCTAGTCAACCTAGATGAATTAGGGTCTCTCGACCAAACTTGCATACACAATCACAGTCACAATCACAACAAGTTCAAACAGCGGTCAACAATAAAGAAAAATCGACCAAGCCTAGACTAAGGTATCCTTGACCTAGACAACTCCTAACTGGTCGATTGTCCACAAGAGGTAGAGTGTAGACCTTGACCACAAGCTAGTCAGCCAGGTCGGGGCAAGATTGGTGGGAGGTTTTCCGTCAAAAGACGTTCCTTAATTAAGTAACCACCACTCTTCGGGCTTTCGGCCCTCAATCCCTTTCCTTGACACTGACTTTACAGGAGTCATTTTCCAACACTTTTCCTCTTTAAGATAATCTCCTATTGAGTTCGAGATGTCCCTAAGGCCAACGTCTATCAAATTTTAATTAGGCTTAGGTTGTGCGTGCTTGGAGATGGTTTGTGGGCTAAGGAAGGGTAATGACTTCCCCACCTTATCTTGATTAGGGTTTTGCCCTTAGAATTGATTAGTGCAAGTGTGCAAGATATAGGAAAGTATCATTCAAAAGCAAAATCACCCAAGAATGTTTCCTAAACTATATGCTATGCATACATACCTTGTCTCCAGCTCTCTTCAACAGTAAAGTAAAAGAATTGAAAAGACTTGTGCCTAGAATGCAAATGTCTAATCAATTTTTAACTTTCAACGAATCTTTTATTGTTGACTTAAAACAGGGATGTTGGATAGAAACACTAGCACAAATATGACATATAAAAACTAGAGTTTTTGCGAGCAATATGTCCTGCAAAATAAAGTTTTTAGTAGTCCCAAAAAAATTTCAGATTTGCAAAGCAATTTCTTGAAATTCTGTTTCCTACTTTCGAGAGTAGGGGCACAGAATTTTCAAGTCTTCTTGGCAAAGCTTGAATGCTAGATCTTGATCTTCGAGTCCCTGAAGCAAACACAAGAATTGTTTAAACAACTACACCGTTCCCTCCCCGGCAACGGCGCCAAAAATTGATTGCTAAAACAAATGAAACAACCAATGAAGTTAAGAATGTACCGTGTAGCTTGTGGCTAACGGGTCGAGTCCACGAGGAGGAATGCGATAGAAGCATTTCGGTGAAGTAAATAGAAACAAAGAAGTGTGTTAGTTTTTTCAAGAAAAAGAGAATGGAAGGAAAAGAGATGAAAAAAGAAATTTTAACTTTCAGAAAAGGATTTGGAGAAAGTGATTTGTAAAAAGCTTTAAGAGTTGTGATGTTGTTTTATAATATGAAATCAAATCTGGGCTTACTATCTTCCTACTCACTTGTTCATTCTTCTCTTAAAATATTAAGTCCCTCGGGTTCATTTGCAAGACTTAAAGTTGATTCTTTTTAGAGAGTTTTGAGTAAAGCACATAAGATGTAGAGGGGTTGAGTTCTTTATCTTCAAGAAAGAGTTGGAATCAGATATTAAAACATAAAGCGCGAAGAAGCAAGAATGAATTAAAAATGATTCACAAGAAGATCAAGAGAGAATAGTGAATTCAACTATCTATGCCCATCCTCATGTGCCTTCAAGAACACTTTCAAAAAGAAGGCTTTTAAGGGAGGCGTGCATATGAGTCATCGGGACTTTGCTTTTAAAACAGAAGAGAAGAAAACAAAAGAGAGTCGATAGTTAGCCCAGAAAATGTTTAGCTACTCATGGAAAGCGAAGAAAACAACGACATAATGTAAAGCATACCGTACTGCAAGTGAAAGAGAAATCTGCCCGACCTTTGTATTGATGTCACTTCAACCTTCAAGTACAAGCTCTCAGTTCTCTCTCTCACAAAATTTTGAAACTGGACTACAACTTAAAAAGCAAGATTATAACTTTCTTTCTAGCTAACAATGAACCTAGATCCTAAGAAAATAAGTGCAAAATTTAATCCTAGTCTTCGCTGCCTTTTTCTCTGCTGAAAGAGGTATTTATAGCCAAAAACCCACGAATCAGGATCCCGGGAACGTTGGGGGAGCAAACGCTCCCCCAACTGAATTCAGTTTGCCGCAAAAACGCGGCTTGGGCCGCGTTTTTGCGGCAATGGTGTGGCCACGTGGCCACACCAAAGGGGAGGAGGCTCCTGGTATGAAGGGCTTCTCGTATATCCTGCTGATTTTCTTGTTGCTGCTTCAACCACTGACTGAATCAGCTTTTGATTTTTTTGGCTTTGATTCCTCGATTCAAGGAGGATTTTTCTCACCCCTTGATATGCCAAGATATAGCCTAGACTTCTTCACTTCGAATTTATTCTGAATTAATTCAGAATAAAGTGGGCTTTTTGGCTTGTTCTCCTTTTATTCCTTTGAGCATTTGGGCCTACATTTAGCAAAGAAAAAAGGCACTTATTAATATCATTTATTAGCAAACAAGTGTGGTAAAGTGACAACATGAATGCAATGTTTGTGACAAATCACATATGGTTCAATCGGGTCATCTAATAAAAACTAGAAATAGTGGTGGGTAGAGATTAGCAAACTATGAAGAAGATTTAGTTACACATGATGAAAGTAAAGCAAAGCAATATAGATGAAATAGAAGATTGCATAATAAAAAGAAAGCAATCAAGTACTAATGTTGAAAGAAAAACTGAAAAATCTTGTATTGATGTTGTCACCATCAATTACAATCGCTCCCTCTTTTCAACAAATCACTCTTCATCTAAAAACCTAGAAAATTAGAACTTAAATTCGGAAGAAAAAAGAGAACTAAAGAAAATCCTAAATCTTGATCTCTAGATTATTATTTTTGCTCCTACCTCTGCTAGGTATTTATAGGAAAACTAGAGGAGATCTAGGAAACTGTAGCCGTAGGATCAACCACTATAGGAGCCGCTTCATTATAGTCGCGTTCCGCAGCTTTTCAGGAAAAACTGCAGCAAAATCGTAGACTCTGAGTCTGTGTTTCCTACTGTAACTCTATCTTGCTCAATCATCAGGAGATGTATCTTCAGAATTTGAATTTGAATTCTAATTATGCTGAGAATATCCTTTTCATCTCTTGATTTGAAATTTATTTAAATTTGGAATCTGAATTTAGATAGGATTTGTAGATTTTTTGGAGTTTTCTTTTTCCTAAACTCCCAAACTAAGTAACTATACATTTAATCAAAAAGTTGGTTAAATAGTAAAGTTTAATAAGAGAAAACAAAGAATAAATATGCAAATGTGAGAATAATATAAAAAATTGATATGTAATCACCGTCCGAGCAGGTCAACCGCCTATACGGGTCTTCCCCTCGACAGCGACTCATAGGGGGCTTCCTGAAAGATGGAGGCTCGCCTATGTTGGATGCTCAGAGCCAGCCTATAGTGGGATATATCTTGATGGCCACCAGAGCAGGTCAACTGCCTATACAGGTATTCATCTTGACGGTGACCCTTAGGGGGACTTTCTGAAAGATGGAGGCTCGCCCACGTTGGATGCTCGGAGCCAGCCTATAATGGGATATACCCTGATGGTCGCCTGAGCAGGTCAACCACTTATACAGGTTTCATCCTGACGATAACCTTTAAGGGGGCTTCTTGAAATATGGAGGCTCACCTACATTGGATGCTCGGAGTCAGCCTATAATAGGATATACCCTGATGGCCCCCAAGCAGGTCAACCGCCTATACGGGTCTTCACCATGATGGCGACCCTTAGGGGGCTTCCTGAAAGAAGGAAGCTTGCCCACGTTGGATGTTCGAAGCTAGCATATAATGGGATATACCCTGATGGATGCCCGAGTAGGTCAATCGCCTATATGGGTCTTCACCCTGACGGCGATCCTTCGTGGGGCTTCCTAAAAGACGGAGGCTCACCCACGTTGGATGCTCAGAGTTAGGCTATTATGGGATATACCCTGATGGTCACCGGAGCGGGTCAACCACCTATATGGGTGTTCACCCTGACGGTGACCCTTCGGGGGCTTCCTGAAAGACAGAGGCTCGCCCATGCGAGATGATCGGATCCAGCATGTAATGGGATATATCCTAGTGTTCGGATCAACCTATAATGGGATATACCCCGATGGCTGTCCGAGCAGGTCAACGACCTATATGGATCTTCACCCTGACAACGTCCCTTTGGGGGGCTTCCTGAAAGATGGAGGCTCACCGTGTTGGATGCTCGGAGCCAGCCTATAATGCGGTATACTCTAATGATCGCCTGAGCAAGTCAACTGTCTATACAGGCTTCACCCTGACAATGACCCCTTGGGAGACATCCTGAAGTACCACGTCTGCTCACAATAATCAATCAGAATCACCATTGTTGGACCCTAGAGGGGGTGAATAGGGTCTAGGGTAATTAAAAAAATACACGGAATATATAACGAACTGTAAAAATAGGCAAACTGGTAGGATCACCCAGTCTGATGGTAGGATGATACAGTCTGGTGGTAGAAGCAACAGAGGACAGAATAGAGCAATGTAACAGTGAATATATATATATATATATATATAATATATATATATATATATATATATATATATATATATATATATATATATATATATTATATATATATATATAGCAGATAAACAACAATAAAGACAGCAGAGAGAACTCAAACAAATTTAGGGTCGTTCGGGAAACTCCTCTACATCCACTACCTAGAGGTCTCCACTCTAGAATTTACAAATCCACTAAAAGTTTCGCCTTGAAGTAAGGATTACAACTATCAAGACTTTTCCTTGAGCTTGGATTTAAAATCCATCAAGATACTACACGATCTTAGATGTTCAAACCACCAAGATACTCCCCGATCTTGGACTTACATGACATCTCTACCATGAGACGCACTACAATGAGTATGACAATAGATTTTATTCTCTAACACAATAATGAGAACTAAATAAGCATAATAATAGAATCAAAATAGATAATACAATAAAAGATTCTATGTAATCATATAGTTCTAAGTATTGTCAACAATAACTTGGTACAATAAGTCTGAAGCAGTAATAATGAGAATCTAGTATAAGTATAGAAGATGAGACTGAGATTCTCTAATAAATAGAGAAATAAATAAAGTGATGAATTTCTCTTGTATTGTATGCTTGAGACTTTTTCTTAAAATCAGAACATGAATGAAGATGATTGGGTCAACCACTATTTTTGATGAGATCTAAAATTTAAGGCTTCAAGGTAGAAGAGTGGTTGAGGTTTAACATGCATATAAAAATACAAAATTTTATAAATACAAACAAAAGTGTAAGTTCTCAATACTATCGCGATAGCAAGTAGCTATGTGATCCACAAGGAGGGACTAGAGATGAAAGCTTTAAGTAAGTTCATTTCTTTTTGAGTTTACAAAAATATGTTAGAAATTTCTTCTCAGTTTTAGAAAAAGAAAACAAAAAGGTTAAGTAAGAAGTGATCGACAAAAAGCAAGTACTGAAATAAGAGAAGGAAGTGTGGGTTGATGTTACTGCTTTTGCGATTCTTCCGTAGTAGCGAAGTGGCTATACGGGTCGTATCCACAAGGAGGGAGAGCGATGGAAGCTTGATGCGGCTTCACAGTTTAAGAAGAAAGAAAGTTCTTATTTTCAAATAAAGAATTGAAAAGTGAAAACAAGTTGTTTTTAAGAATTATTGAAAAATGTTTTGGTGGTTTGTAAAAGTGGATTTTTTTCTTAGTTGTAAAAACGCATGACTAACTTTTTACTAAGTGCTCCCACTAATTTCTAACTTTTGGAAGATAGCCTCACGATGGATCATAGGCGAACATAAACCTTATGCATTGGAACTATTCACGTGGAATCGAGTGAAAGTTCATACTAAAACTTAGCTTCACACGGCAAAAACTCAGACATTCCCTTATCAAGATCCAATAGAAGGCGAGAATACGGAAGACACGAGTGCACTAATGGTATCGACAAAGTTAAAAGGAAATTCTCTAACTTACAACAATAAGCAAAGTACAACACCCTTAGATCATCAAAAACCGTTTAAGTATGAAATATAAGAAGGTAAATACTTGTAGGTAAGTTAGAGTTAGAACCCTCGTCTTAAGATGCCATAGCTCTTGTTTGCACAAGGCTTGTTTGACACTATTGACTCATGTGGGTTATCAATCAAGTGTTAGAAATTAGTGGGTTAGTAGTTAGTTAGCCATGCTAATGAAAAGTTAGTTAGCCATAAAGTAAAAGAAACAACAAAGGAAAGAAGTGGAGAGAGGGAGTTACACTGCAAGAAAACAAAAGAAAAGAAAAGTTAAAGAAAGGAAGTTACACTACAACAAAGCAAAAGAAAAGAAGTGAAGAAGGAAGTTACACTACAACAAGGAAGTAAAAGTAAATGGCAAAGACAAGTAAATGGAAAGAAGGAAGAGAAGTAGTACTTGTATTAGCTTGTCACCCTTCCAATACAACACTTTACACTCTCTCTCTCTCTTTCACTCTAATGGCTAAAAATAAAACTAGAAGAAGAACAATAACAACTCAAACTAAAAACAAAACTACACAACTTGCTCTAACTCTGGATCTCCGCAACCTGAAGACCCCAGGGGGGTATTTATAGGAACCAGGGGAAAGGGGGCCACGTGGGAAGCACGTGGCCCAAAGCGCAGGTGCGCGCGCCCAAAGGGCCGCGAAAACGCGGCCAGGGCCGCGTTTCCGCAGCCCAGCCAGGGCGGCGCGCGCCTGGCTTTGGGCAGTACGTCGCCCAGACTATCTTCTGTCCACCTGAGCTCCTGGATTTGCGATTTGATGCCCTGGGCTGACAAAATCTTCAATCTAAAGTCAATGGCTACTTGGTAGGCTTTTAATCACCAATTAAATGGTGATTTAGGTCTTCTTCTTCATTTGCACACCATGGACCTAGGATCAAGCAAGCAAGGTTTTATTAGCAAAATTTTACATGAAATAAATATGAGAATGTGATGAAAATTATGCAAAATTAGAGACTAATCATACCCCCACACTTATCTTTTTGCTCGTCCCGAGCAAAACAAAACAAAAATAAGAAAATTATTATACCACTTTCACAGATGTCGCGGTTGCACTGAGCATGTGCAACAAGCCTTTAAACCTCTAGGTTTCCCCTAGAGGAGGAGTGTTGTCTCCTGAGGGTTTTCAGCAGATTGCACCCACAAAATCCAGTAAGTAAAGAAAAGAAGTTAGTGGTTAGCAAAAATTCTGTCATGAAAAAGAACTTTCAATCATCTAAGTAAAAATAACCGACTGATGTAAAATTAGGTTGAACCCTCATAAGTCATCCTATACTTTAGCCTTCATAAAGGAAGAAACTATGGTTTTTCTTTAAATTTAGAAAGGATCTTGTACTTCTAACTCATTCTTTTATTTTGCTTTAGATAGATATGCATAATGTGTAAGTGTGATGTGCTTGGGATTTTTCAACTCAACTTTGAATATCATTTAATTTTATTAATATTTACTTATTATTCTTGGTTCCATTAGGCTTTCTACTTCACTTATGTAACACATATCAAACCGATGACTCCCAAACTAGATGGTCTTAGGGCACCAGGTGGAAAACACCCTTCAGGTCAAATATGCAAGTGGAGTAGGCCACGAAATCAAGATTTATTATTGTATATAGAATTTTTTTTTTTGGCGTGAGTAATCATGCTTCTTGAGGCACAATTATCCAGCTTCTTTTTTTTTCTAGAGTTGTGTCTCTAAATCTCAAGCATGTGTGTGTGGGTTATGCATATTCTACTAAGGCTAAAATAAAAGGTATGAGTTATTTTCCTTATCCCTCCTAATTTTTTAGTCAAACCAATCTTTCTTGTTTAATTAGGCAAAAATAAAGATTCATTAATAAGGTTCCCATAATTCCTACAATCATTTGGTATTTTTATAAAGAATATGAAATTTCTTTTCAATTTGGATTTTTTTTGAAAGAAAAAGAAAGAATAAAAGGAAAAAGAAAAAGTATTAGCACCCCCCCACCTATCTAATGCATTGTCCTCAATGAATGTATATGAAAAAGTGAATGCAATAAATAGGGTGAAGAAATGATGTTACCGTCTTCGTGGACTCGAGTCGGCCAAGTACGAATAGGCGAAAGAAAGGTCAAAAAGAATGTAGAAGGGGTAAGCATATAAACTTTTTTTTCTTTTTTTTTTTATAGTTGTGGTGGTTAGGTGTATGACGGGGCAAAAAGAGTCAGCACACTATCATCTGGAGTCATAGGCTCAGTTGTCAAGAAGGGCTTCAATCTTTGCCCATTCACTTTGAATTCCGTCTTATTCTTAGGGTCTGCAATAAGCACAGCACCGTGTGGGAAAATAGTGCGCACAATGAACGGTCCTGACCAACGAGCTTTCAGCTTTCCCACGAAAATATGAAGCCTAGAGTTATACAGCAGACCTTATCTCCCAGTGCAAAGTTTTTTCCGGGTTATGATTTGGTTATGGAAAAGTTTAGTCCTGCTCTTGGTGATTCGGGCATTCTCATAGGCTTCATTCTGTATCTCCTCTAATTCTAAAATCTGCAGTCTCCTAAGTTCATCGGCCTTGGTCAGATCAAAGTTGAGTTGCTTAATTGCCCAGAGGGCCCGGTGTTCTAACTCTACTGGCAGATGACAGGCTTTTCCAAACACAATTCTATAAGGAGACATCCCCAGAACTGTCTTAAAAGCAGTGTGGTAAGCCCACAATGCATCATTGAGCTTAACCGACCAATCCTTTCGGTTTTGTCCGACAGTCTTTTCCAGAATGAGCTTGATCTGTCGGTTGGTGACTTCGACCTGCCCATTTGTCTGGGGATGATACAGAGTTGATAACTTGTGATTGATGGAATATTTTCGCATCAGAGCTTCAAAAACTCTGTTGCAAAAATGTGATCCATTATCACTAATTATCGCTCTAGGGGTGCCAAATCGGGAGAGATGTTCTCTTTGAGAAATTTGACAACCACTTTGTTGTCATTCGTCTTAGTTGGCACAGCTTCTACCCACTTAGAGACATAATCTACAGCAACCAAAATGAACTGGTTGCCAAAAGAATTGGGGAATGGCCCCATGAAATCGATACCCCAAACATCAAAAATTTCAACTTCAAGGATCGGGTTCAGGCACATCATGTCTCTTCTTAAATTTTTTCAAATTTTCTGACAATTTGCGCATGACTTGCAAAAATGATATGAGTCTTTGAACAAAGTGGGGCCAGTAGAACCCACTTTATAGAACCTTCTCTGCAGTCTTGCGGGGACCGAAGTATCCTCCGCATGCAAGGTCATGGCAAAAGCTGAGCACACTCCTCTATTCCTCCTCTGGTATGCATCGTCTAATAATTTGGTCGGGAAATACTTAAAAAGATACAGTTCTTCCCAGAAGAAGTACCGTACTTGGGCAAAGAAGCGGTATTGGTCTTGCTTTGTCCAGTCAGCTGGTAATTGTCCCATGGCCAGGTAATTAACAATGTCCGCATACCAGGGTTCCTTAAGAATTGCTAGGATGTGCTCGTCTGGGAAATCCTCGTTGATCGGAGCTTGGATGGTTGGTGCATTCGGAATTCATGAGAGATGATCAGCGACCACATTTTCTATACCTCGTTTATCCCAATTTCTAAGTCAAATTCTTGAAGCAAAAGGATCCACCGAATCAGTCGGGCTTTTGCTTCCTTTTTGGTCATGAGGTATTTCGAGCCGAGTGATCCGTAAAAATCACCGTCTTCGAACCTAACAAGTAAGGCCGAAACTTTTCTAACGTAAAGACAACGGCCAAGAATTTCTTCTCAGTCGTTGTATAGTTCTGTTGGGCGTCATTCAAGGTCCTACTCGAATAGTAAATCACGTGCCGCCTATTATCGATGCGCTGTCCTAGAACAACGCCAATAGCAAAATCAGATGCATCACACATGATTTCAAATGGCTGGGCCCAATTAGGAGCAGAAATAATAGGCGCAGAAATAATTTCTTGCTTAAGCTCCCCCATGACTTAAAACATTCATCGTTGAAATCAAAGGGCACGTCCTTAGCGAGCAGGTTGGTTAAGGGCCTAGCGAGTTTGCTAAAATCCTTAATGAACCGTCGGTAGAACCCAGCATGCCCTAGAAAGGATCTAATATCCTTGATGCTTTTGGGTGGTGGAAGTTTAGCAATTACTTCAACTTTAGCCATATCCACTTCTATGCCTCTCCTCGAAATCTCATGGCCCAAGACAATCCCCTGTCTCACCATGAAGTGACATTTTCCCCAGTTTAGAGTTAGGTTCTTCTCAATGCATCTTTGTAGCACTAACTCTAGGTGATGAAGACACTGATCAAATGAATCTCCGTAGATGGAGAAGTCATCCATGAAAATCTCAAGAAAACGTTCCACCATGTCAGAGAACAAACTAAGCATGCACCGTTGAACGTTACGGGAGCATTGCACAATCCAAAAGGCATGCGCCGATAAGCAAAGGTTCCAAACGGGCAGGTGAACGTCATCTTTTTCTGGTCTTCTGCAGCAATGGGGATTTGATTGCACCCCGAGTACCCATCTAGGAAGCAGTAGTACTCATGTCCAGCCAAACGCTCAAGCATTTGGTCGATGAAGGGTAGCGGGAAGTGGTCTTTACGGGTAGTAGCATTCAACTTCCTGTAGTCGATACAAACACGAACCTTGGTAGGCAGTCTTGTTTGTACCAACTCTTTTTCCTCATTTTCTACTACCACGTAAAGCCAGCCTTCTTTGGACCGCATGAACAGGGCTAACCCATTGGCTATCAGAAATTGGATAAATGTCCCATTATCTAATAATTTCAGAATCTCAGCCTTAACTGCCTCTTGCATGAAAGGTTAAGCATGCGTTGTGGGTCCCTCCTAGGGTTGCTTCATCGACTAAATGGATTCTATGTTGTACTATGGCTGGACTTATTCACTTGATGTCCTTCATCGTCCATCCAATGGCTTCCCTATGTCTTTTCAGAATAGACATTAAGCTGTCCTCTTGTTGCTCAGTCAAGTGGGATGCTATGATGACTGCAAGGTGTCCTTTCCGCCCAGGTAGGCGTACTTTGAGGTGTTCAGTAAGCTTTTAGCTCTAGGGAAGGTGTTGCTTCATTGGAGGCAATTTCTGGGCTTTCAATCCTAGGATGGGGTACACTGGGGCTTGATGCCCAATCCACTGCTGAATCGATGATCTGGTCTAAATTAAAATCCTCAGCCTCCATATCAAACTCTGCCTCAGTTTCTGTCTCCATCTTTCCTCATGCTCACTGGTCAGGTTTTCAATATAATTGACCTCAAACGTCTGATCATTGACATCCCTAGGTTGTCTTTCAAGATTGAAGACATTGACTTCCTTCGTCATGTCTCCAAAAGTCAATCGCATGGACCCGTTCCTACAGTTGATAATGGCATTGGCTGTAGCAAGGAATGGGCGCCCTAAGATGACGGGAGTTTGAGACCTAAGATTGGACACAGCTGGGTCTCAAGAACAATGAAGTCAACGGGGTAAATGAAATCCCCGACCCGATAAGGATGTCTGTGATTTCCCCCTTCGGGATCTTCACAGATCGGTCAGCTAGTTGAATGGTGACTCGAGTTGGGCTTAGCTCGCCCAACCCAAGTTGCTGGTATACTGAGAGAGGTAGCAAGTTGATACTTGCTCCCAGGTCAAGAAGTGCTCTACTGATTTTGGTCTGTCCTATGGTACAGGAAATGGTGGGACATCCGGGATCCTTGTATTTCACCGGAATGGGACCAGACAGAATTTCACTTATATTTGTAGCCAAGAACACTTTCTTGGGCACATTTGTCTTTCTCTTCTTCGTACACATATCCTTAAGAAATTTGGCATAAGCCGGGACTTGTTGGATAGCGTTAAGAAGTGGCCATTCAATTTGACCGGGTTGAACATCTCTAGCATTTTCTCCATGTGCATATTCTTATTGTTGTTCCTAAGCCTATTAGGAAAGAGTGCTACAGGCTTATGAACTTGTTCAGCAGCTTTGTCCTCTTTAGATGTTTGTGGAGAGGATTGGAGGAACTAGCAGAGGTGGAGGCTGGAGTGGGATCAAGATGGACTGGACTTTTCTGTTGGTAGACCTGGTTGTCTACCTTCTTTCCAGATCGCAGTGTGTGAACAGCATTGCACTGGTTAATTGATGGATCCTGAATTTCATATGCTTGATTGGAGGTTTTTGGTTAACTAGCGGCTGACTAGGTAAAGTATCTTTGATCTTTCACTTAGGGAGCTAGCTAACTGGCTCATCTGTATTTCTAATCTCGATATGCCTGTGAATGACTGTTCAGAATTTGTCCCTGGTTCTTCATGAAAGCAGCTTGGGACTTTATGAAGCCTCTATGCTCTCCTCCAATTTACTGATTTTCTTTTCCATTGGTGAGCCTTGGGAGGAGGAAACGGGGGCTTGACTGGAAAAGTTAGGAAGGAGTAGGATGGTGAAAGTTGTTGGAAAAATAGGCCTGGGAGGATTGTTCGGGCCCAGGAGAAATTTGGGTGATTCCTCCAACCGGGATTGTAGGGGTTGTGAGGCGGCCGTGAGTAAGCCGCGTTCATGTGTTCCGGTGACACTTGCTGGGCATGGAAAACATGGCACTCTTCAAAAACATGGTTTGGTGACTGACAATATGAACACCCGGATTGTGAATTGGTGGTGGGTTGATCTGGTTGACACTGGCAGGCTCTTTTGTTTCCAGAGCCTCTATCCTCCTCATTAGGGTAGCAATCTTGGCCTCGGCAGCTATGGATGACTCTAGAGATAGGAGCCCTCCTCTTGAAGCTATAGATTGTGAATTCCTAGGTTTCTCCGAGGCTGGCTCCCATTGCAGGGTTTTCTCAGCTAAGTCCTCAAATAAATCCCAACCCTGATTATCATCCTTCTGCAAGAAACATCCCTGACACATCGTTTCTAACAGGGTCTTCGTCTGATAATCTAGACCATCGTAGAGAATCTGGCACTGACGCCATTTCTCCACGCCATGATGAGGGCACTGAGCTAGGAGATCCTTGAATCGCTCAAAGTATCTCCAAAATGGTTCGCTCGGTTCTTGCCTAAACTGCATGATATTCTTCCTAATGAGGGCAGTTTTGTGAATTGGGTAGAATTTCTTCAAGAAGGTCTTGACGAAATCATCCCAGGTCGTGACTGAATCTGCTGCCAAGCTGTACAACCACTTCTTAGCTAGGTCCTTTAGAGAAAAGGGATGAAACGTAATCTAACGGCATCATCTCCTAGCTGAGGTATACGCATCATGAGGCATACTTCTTCAAATTCCCTAACAAGAAGTATGCGTCCTCTGATTCTAAACCATGAAATTTGGGAAGAGTGTTAATGAATTGGGCTTTAACTCAAATTATCGCCGTTTTCTTCAGGAAGTTTTATGCAGATAGAAGTGAAGTTCTGATCGGGTAAAATCTATCCTGAAGTGACGCCATCACCGGTTCTGGATGCAAGGGTAGAGAAGTGTTTCTTGTTAATCTGGAAGTTGACGGATCTCTCACCCACTCTTGCATGCAGCACACCACAAACAACGCAAAAACAACAACAACAATCGAAGAGAATGAAAACAAACAAAAAAGCAAAAACAATCACAAGCCTTAGTCTAAGGTACCTGGACCTAGACGACTCCTAACTGGTCGATTCTCTGGGGAAGGTTGTTGCAGGAACTCGACTACAAGCTAATCGGCCAGGAAAGGGCAAAGCTCGGGGGAGGTATCCGGTGGAGCCACGGGCCTAATTACGCCAAACCACGGAGCTTTCGAGGCTTTACCTCTCAATCCACTTTCCTTAGACACCGATTTTGCAGGAGTATAGTTCTTACAATTTCCAACCTCGATTAATCTCTTAGTGAGTCCGAGATGTCCCTAGGGCCAACGTCTATCAGTTTTTAGTTAAGGCTTGGGAAAGTGTGAGTGCACTTGGAGATGATTTTGGGGCTAAGGAAGGGTGATAAATCCCCACCTTATCTTGTTTATTTGGTTTTTGCCCTTAAAGTCAATTGTGCAAGTGTACAGTTTATTCACAACAAGGTAACACTCAAAGCGGTAAATCACTCTCAAGTGTTGGTCCTATTCTATATGAATGCACACGTACCTTGTCTCCAGTACTCTTCAACAGAAATTGAAATGAATTGAAATAGACACGTGTTCTAAATGCAAAAGTCTAGTCCAAATTTAAATTAAGCAACAAGTAAATTTCTGTTGAGTTTATTATACATGCATAAGGTGAAGCATCCAAGGAAACTAAAATTTTGAAAGCAAAATTTTTTTAGCGGCTTTCGGCAACCCTGCAAACAAGTTTGTTAGTACTTCAATCGGAAAACTCGCTTTTACACGAATTTTTTCGAGGGCAAATGAATCCTCGCGCAATATCCTTGGCCACCTCTTTTGCTTCCCGTGATAGTGAGCTCCTTGGTACTTCTCCTACACACAAAAGAACAATCTTTAGTAGTGAACAATAAGTCGTTCCCTCCCCGCAACGGCGCCAAAATTTAATCGACAAAAAGCAAGTACTGAAATAAGAGAAGGAAGTGTGGGTTGATGTTACTGCTTTTGCGATTCTTCCGTAGTAGCGAAGTGGCTATATGGGTCGTATCCATAAGGAGGGAGAGCGATGGAAGCTTGATGCGGCTTCAAAGTTCAAGAAGAAAGAAAGTTCTTGTTTTCAAATAAAGAATAGAAAAGAAAACAAGTTGTTTTTAAGAATTGTTGAAAAATATTTTGGTGGTTTGTAAAAGTGAATTTTTTTCTTAGTTGTAAAAACGCATGGCTAACTTTCTACTAAGTGCTCCCACTAATTTCTAACTTTTGGAAGATAGCCTCACGATGGATCATAGGAAAACATAAACCTTATGCATTGGAACTATTCACGTGAAAATCGAGTGAAAGTTCATACTAAAACTTAGCTTCACACGGCAAAAACTCAGACATTCCCTTATCAAGATCCAATATAAGGCGAGAATACGGGAAGAGAAGAGTGCACTAATGGTATCGGCAAAGTTAAAGGAAATTCTCTAACTTACAACAATAAGCAAAGTACAACACCCTTAGATCATCAAAAACCGTTTAAGTATGAAATATAAGAGGTAAATACTTGTAGGTAAGTTAGAGTTAGAAACCCTCGTCTTAAGATGCCATAGCTCTCGTTTGCACAAGGCTTGTTTGAAACTATTGACTCATGTGGGTTATCAATCAAGTGTTAGAAATTAGTGGGTTAGTAGTTAGTTAGCCATGCTAATGAAAAGTTAGTTAGCCATAAAAGTAAAAAAACAACAAAGGAAAAGAAGTGGAGAGAGGAGTTACACTACAAGAAAACAAAAGAAAAGAAAAGTTAAAGAAAGGAAGTTACACTACAACAGCAAAGAAAAGAAGTGAAGAAGGAAGTTACACTACAACAAGGAAGTAAAAGTAAATGGCAAAGACAAGTAATGGAAAGAAGGAGAGAAGTAGTACTTGTATTAGCTTGTCACCCTTCCAATACAACACTTTACACACTCTCTCTTTCACTCTAATGGCTAAAACTAAAACTAGAAGAAGAACAACACAATTACTACAAACTAAAAACAAAACTACACAACTTGCTCTAACTCTGAATCTACTCAACCTGAAGACCCCAGGGGGTATTATAGGCACCAGGGGAAAGGGGGCCACGTGGGAAGCACGTGGCCCAAAGCGCAGGCGCGCGCGACCCCCAAGGGCCGCGAAAACGCGGCCAGGGCCGCGTTTCCGCGGCCCAGCCAGGGCGGCGCGCGCCTGGCTTCGGGCAGTGCGTCGTCCAGACTGTCTTCTGTCCACCTGAGCTTCTGGATTTCGATTTGATGCCCTGGGCTGACAAAATCTTCAATCTAAGTCAATGGCTACTTGGTAGGCTTTTAATCACCAATTAAATGGTGATTTAGGTCTTCTTCTTCATTTGCACACCATGGACCTAGGATCAATTAAGCAAGGTTTTATTAGCAAATTTTACATGAAATAAATATGAGAATGTGATGAAAATTATGCAAAATTAGAGACTAATCAAGAAGATGTGAAGAAGATGGTAAAAGAAAAGATGAGGATGTTGTGTTGTTGTTTTACTTACAAAAGAAAAAAAAAACTATAAAGAGGAGAATGTTAGTTTTGGAGTAGAATTCTAAAGTAAGAATTAAAAGAAAACTAAAAATTGTTATTTACCTCTTTCATTCTCATATATCTTAGATCTGTCACTACGACTTACCTAGTCTCTGAAGGCGATCAAGCATGGCATGTAGGATCTTCCCCATTCCAGATCTACACTACAATAAAAGAGCAAGCTAAACTAGCAAAGAATGGTTGTTCATCACCATAGGCATCAAGGGCACTTGCAATGGCGAAGCAGTCTCGAGGCTATCGGATTCACTTGGATTGCTAACACATCAGGAAAGCAAACAAAAACAAGAGTAAATAAGAAAAAGAAACCTTGATTTGATTCAAATAACAATGAAAGAAAAGACTTGGTTACACCGGTGTCACCCTCAGTACAAGGTTTCTCTCATTCCTCCATGAAACTCTCATCTCCTCTCAGTTACATAAATAAATAAAATTACAAAAGAAAAAAAAGACATAGGTTAAACTTAACAAATCTATTCTACTCTCTGCTTAAAGAAAAAAAGAACATAGGTTAAACTTATAACAAATCTATTCTACTCTCTGCTTCATCCTCAATGAAACCAATAGGGTCTTCTTCTAATCTATTTTCCTTTGAATTTGAATGATATTATCTTATCTGATATAATCGATCTACAGATAAGATGGCATTTAGAACCTCTAGAGTTGAATCGATCCCCTTTCTTTTGAACTTTTGAATTTAATTGGATAAATCTGTCTATATCTCTTTTTTTCTTCTTTAATTACCCTACACGTCATTATGCATGAAAATACATTAATATTCAGAGTTTTATTTAAATAAAATATAGAAATGTGACTATATGATATGTAAACATGCAACGCACGTGTGTAATCACACCCCCCACACTTATCTTTTGCTCGTCCTTGAGCAAAACATCAAAACTAAACCTAAGAATTTATTAGACCACTTTCGCCATCACGCGATTGCACTGAGCATGTGCAACAAGCCATTAAACCTCTAGGTTCCCCCTAGAGGACAAGTTTTATCTCGTGAGGATTTTCAGTGGATTACTCCCACCAAATTGATAAAGAAAGAGAAACAAAGTGTTAGTATTTTGAAAACACATTTTTAAAGAGAAAAATATTTGAAATATTATTGTAAGAATTAAGTAATCTATAAGTTATAGAAAACCTGAACTTTTCATTCTTCAGCTTAGTCTTTATTCAAAAACTTGTTATCAATCAAGGCAAGGAGTCAAAATGTATTTCTCATCTAGTCTATTATTTTACCCTAAGTTATATGCACCTTTGTGACCGTAAAATTTTAACTCGGGTTCTTTAACTCTAAATCTTATGCCTTATTTTTTTCTTTGTTTTTTATTTTTGGTGACATTATATTAGTTCTATTAGGCTTTTTAATCTACCCATGTAACGAGCCTTTAATCGTGACTCTCAAATCAACGGTCTTAGGGCACCAGGTGAGAAAATACCCCAAGGATTTAAGGACTCTAGCAATAAGGACACAAAACTAAGGGTTTTATTATATGAACCGCTTTTAGGCGTGAATACTTATGCTTTATGAGGCACAAATACCCAGCTTAATTAGAGAATTTTTGATAGTATATATATTATATATTTTTAATAGGGCATAAGAATCTTTGTTTTTGAACCCTAAGTGTGTAAGTGTGTAACATGCATATTTCATCAAGATAAAATAAAGATTAAATTACTTTTTCAAATTTTCTTCTAACCCTAGAAATCAAACAAATAATCTTATTTTGATCAAGTATAAGAAATCCTAATTATGATTTTCGTATTCCTTAAAATTAACTTAATTTCTTATAAAAAATATGTAAAAATTTTCTCTTTTCAAAAAAAAATTTAAAGAAAAAATTGTAATCACCTAGAGGGGGTGAATAGGTGACTAGCTAATCTAATGGTCAATTAATGCAGAATTAAAAACTATTAATGCAAACTAAAACTTCTTAACTAAACACCAAGTATAACACAAGAGTGTAGCCGGATTCCCCGTGAAGGCTCTGGACTAACTTCTTAAGATTCCTCTAAATGAGAGTTGAGGTGCCGCGTTGGCTCTCTTGTTGAATACAAGTGTTAGTATACAATCCCCAAGCATATACAATAAGCACACAATATATCAAGCATATATAGATAAAGACAATATTGGCATGCAAGATATAAAGACAAGTAAGAGATAGAGAAGAGCAATCGCAAACACGGGAGATTTGTTTCGAGGTTCGAGCACACTTGCTCTACGTCCCCGCCTTCAACACTATGAAGGATTTTCACTAAAATCGATCCCACCGGATCACTTGGTGCCGTAACACCTACAAGCTTTTTGGACTCTCTAGTCCCTCTCTTGTTCCCGCAAGAACACACCGCAAACTCACTAGCTCGTCGAGGCAGCACCTCTACAAAAATTCACACAAGAACTCGAAACACCGCTGTTTTCCATTGATTTGTAAGGGGAAAACTTACAATAAAAAGTTGAGGAGCTAAATTACAAGTATTCTTAAAAGATTACAAGTAGATCTCCTCAGAGATTCTGGAGAGGTGTGCCAATAGGAGTCTGGTCAGCGCGCGACCACTTTGTCCCTTTGACGATGCGAGCGATGAGATTCCCTTCTCGCCTGGTTCGGGGAATCAGAGAATAGAAGGTTGGTAGAACCCTCTTGCTACTTTCTCAAACCGCCTTCAATTAGGAATTCCTTCTCACCTGGTTCCGGGATTCCTTGAGAAGAGGTATTAGGGTATCAACACCCTGAACAGAGAAGCAATTCTCTAAAAGTCTCTGAATTCAAGAGCGCACGGTGCGTCGTGAAGAAGCCTCTGCTTGTGGAGGCCTCTGTGCGTGTCGTCTGAGAAAAGCTCTCCTTTTCCTTGTACCCCTGATGGGCTATTTATAGGGAGAGCAAGGGTATAATCGTCCCTTGAAGATATGGAAACAGATTGAATCGGATCTGTTTTGAATCTGAAAAGTAGCCTTGCTGCAAGGCTAGGATCAGCTTCTGCGAAGCTAGAAATGGCAGGTCGATTGATCTTCTTGATCTGTTTTGATCCTTTCCATATTGTTCGAGGATTTTCCCTGATCCTCTTACTCGTTTTAAGAGAGTCAAGAGATTGTGGCAATCAACTGCCGAATTTGATCTCCGATTTGATCTTAATTGGATTTGATCTGATTAGATCTGATCTCATCTAGAGATTTGATTGGTCAAAGGTTGACCATGGCAGACCAATAGCGGAGCTGCCGCGTTGAGCTTACAGCGGAGCTGGAAGGCGCATCTGGCGAAGTCAGAAGAAAGCTCTTCAGCAGAGCTAGATAACATCTGTGGCGAAGCTACCGAAATCCTTCTGCGCGGTTTGCGTGTGACTTCAAGCGAAGTTAACTCTCTGCGGAGTTGCGCTTCAGCAGTTCAGGCGAAGCTATAAGTTAGCTTCCTGGCGGAGCTTTGAATGGCTTCAAGGCGAAGTTGGATGATCTTAGCCTCTCAGGCGAGGCTATCCCTTTGGGCTCATGTGACGGTAAGTGCTAGCATCTTAGACCTGCTGAGGTCTGTTTAGAAGCAATCCGGGTTCACTGTCTGCTTGCTGGATCAGTAGAGTCCAAGTTGCTTTCCTGTCCCTCGGAGATGGGTGAAAACTAGTCTTCAGCTCATCTGTCACTTATCTTTTGTAAATGTCAACAAGTTTAAATATTGTTCGGACCAATAAGAATCTTGTCTTGTTTAAGTGTCAACAAGACCCCCTTCAAAGTTTTCAAAAGTCTACGATGGCTCAGATTTTGAAATACTTTGAACTGCTTTGATTGGTGTGTGTGGAGTATGAACGTCGCCCTGATGGTTGAGTTCAGCTTCGCTTTGAATCCTGCTTTAGGATGTAGATTCGCCAAGGAATCATGTAGATTCGCGTCTGGGTAGCTTCACGGCTAGGTAGGTTTCGCTCTGGAACATCTGTTGCTTTGCCAAGGCCAACTGTCGTGGGCCGGTTACGAGAAGGATTACTTCTTCTCTCGCACTGATCGAGGGAGATATTCGTTCCTCGCGCGTTTCCAAGGGAGGATATTCCCTTTCTTCAAGGCGCCATGAGTGCCTTTATGAGGGAGACGTTTCTTCCTTTGCACGGTTCTAAGGGAAACCGTTCCTTTTCTCAAGGCGCAGTAAATGCCTTAAATGCGTTTCGTGCTTCCACGCTTGAGGCGGCAGCGCTCAGGCCATGAGGCCTATAAATAGGACACATGAGGTCCTCTAAAGAGAAGTGATCTGCTCTTCTCCTCTTCTCTTGTTTGAGAGAGATACTCAGATCTCTGAACTAGTGGGAATGCCCACCTGGTCATTATCCGGCCAGGACCGGTAAGTCTTGATCATTCAATGACTTCACCAACTTTAGGGAATTCATCTCCCTTAATTTAGCTTTAACAGCTGCTTCAGGGATTAGTTTCCCTGTTCTTCATTTTACAATTGGCTGATTGCATGTTAGGATTTCAGCATAGCTTTCCAGCGAAGCTATCATTTTTAACTTGATCGGAGAAAGATCACTGCATGTTAAGTTCGCTACACAGGCAGAACTTGGGACTTAGTTTCTTCAAGGTTGAGTCAGTCTTGCCATATAGGTGGGGCTAAGACTGTGTCCCTCAGGTTAGTCTGGCTTAGCCATATAGGCGAGGCTAGGACTTGGCGTTTGCTGAGCTAGCCCCATCTGCTGTGTAAGCGAGGCTTATCCTCTGCTTTAACTGAAATCGGATTGCTTTGCCCCAAAGAATCTAACTTAGTGTTTTGTCGCTTCTCCTCCCATGTTTAACTGCTAATCTGATCTGATTTGCATTGCAATGAGCTATGTTCGCCAACTTTGTGACTTGATGAAAGAGACCAAAAAGTTGCCTTATGCTTCCCCAGTTGAAGCTTTACTTTTAAGCAAGGAACAAACTGAGGCAGCTGTTGCGTGTCCCAGAGGCTTTGGCATCGCTTATCCGGATGATCCCTTTTGAGGCGAGGCTGGTGGTCGCTTATTTGAGATGATCCACTTCGGGAAAGCGGACGTCACCTGTGAGATCACTGACCTTTGTCCTGATGGCACCATCTGTCCTGGTGGCACCATCTGTCCTTATGTGAAGATTAGCCTTGTGCAGGAGGAAGGCCTTTCGTGTCCAGTTGGTCTAGCTTGGAAGCGGATAAAACCACTTGTATGCCTTTTGCGCAAATGATCTTGCTGAGCAACTGAATATGTTGTACGAAACACAACCTTGATGTAATATCAATGTACCTTTCCTTTTAAATCAATGAAAGTTCATTTTCTGCTCATTTGACTTCCGCCTTGCCTCATCTTGAATTCGGCTATAACAGGGCTGAACTTCGTGCGGAGTTAAGGACGGTCCTTTTTGAATGAGCTTCGCGCAAAACTGGCATATCGGCGAATTGTGCGTTTAGCGGGCTAAGGCAAACCCTTTTGTTGAAGTTCTTGATGAACTTGTGCGAAGTCCGCATTTTGACTTGTGGCGAAGTTAGCCCTTAGTGGCTGAATCAGCTCTTCTCGGGAAGGCACTTTAGGCGGTGTTTCAAATTAATTCGAAACGACAGCCTGTACTGTTACAAGGCATCGTTTCAGGCGCTGATTGGCCTATAAAAGCTCGATCGGGCTGAGAAAGAGCAGATCTCTTTACTTGAAATTTTTAGAGACCTTTGACTCTTCTTCTTCCTCTTTCTTCTCCATTTAAAAGTTTGAAAGCTTCCGCAGCTCTTCAATGGCGCCCAAGAGACGAGCGGGAAGAGAGATCGCAACCTCTGTAGTGGGGGTCCTTCTCCTTCTCCGGTCATCGAACGACCAATCGCTGGTAGGGACCTTTCCCTTTTTGATTAGAGACTGCCGTCTCTCCTTTAAAGC